>VYYJ01003424.1:0-16671 GCA_021029165.1 Cyphoderus albinus | reverse complement strand
TTTCAGTGAACTGTGGTGGCGGCTAATTTCTCTATGATCGGAGGTGATGGTGGCGGCTAATTTCACTAAGATCGAAGGTGATGGTAAAAACTCCAGTCCTTAAACGCGACGGTGAAACTCCAGTCGTTGAAAGCGATGGTAAAAACTCCAGTCGTTGAAAGCGATTGTGAAAACTTCAGTCGTTGGAAACTCCACAGCGAAACAAAAAGAAAACGGAAAGCAGAGCGAGAGAAAAAAGAAATAATTACTTTTTTCTCAGTCGTCAGCTGGAGTCAGCAACGGAAAGGAGAGAGAGAGAAAAATAATAATTATTTTTTTCTCAGTCGTCAGCTTGCTAAGCTATGGGCGTTGTCGTTGGGGAGATTTCAAAAATCCTGAAACAAACAATCGACGACTCGAGCTCAATGGCCACATGCCTAAGTTCGTAGTAAGAAACGTTGTAAAAACATATTTACGTGGAAACCGTTCATTAAGAAAAATTATTTTCATTAAGAAAAATTTTGGGTTCTTTCCCTTACTTGCTTGTTCCCCTTCCTTGCTTATTGAACAAGATATTTTCAATAAAAATATTTTTTTAAATAATTAAATATTTAAAAAAGAAAAAAAGAAAAATACATAATGTTTTTTGTTTGCGAAAGGTATCGGCGAAACCCTGCGCAATGAGGTGTAAAGGTCTGAGTACCATCCAGGTTTATTGTCTGTTTTCATTCGTTTTTCAATTGATTAGATACATAGGTTTTTGGTTTGGTTTTATCATTTATTGCTTTTGGAGTTATGTTATGTTAATGTTTTTGTTTAAGATAAATATGAGTTTTGCATAATCGAATTATAATTTATATAAAGTATTAAAGACTGCAAAATTCAGGATTAAAATGCCACATTAGCCGTGTACAATGAATTTTAATTCATATTTATTTCAGATGATTGATCTCATCTTTGCAGTAGACCATCCTCTTCAGTGGCACAGGTTAGGTTAATTTCTTTCCATTTTTTAGTGGTTTGGATTTCTTGGTTATACTAATAATCAATGCACTTGCTTCACAGAGAAAATCTTCGAATGAACCGGTCTCATTATTCTTCATTGAGGTTCCTTGGATCAAGGTTCATAACAAGAGTTCAAGAAAATATGGGTGCTGGGGTTTACTTTAATCCTTTCTGCGAAGTCAATGGAAAGGTTAAACTATGCATCGCTAACTCAGATTTCAAACAACGCCGAAAAATGCATGAAAATGATCGAAATTTACATTAATGATTAAGATAACTGTCGAATTATGACATGGAACTGTTTCAGATGGTACAGTATGGGGTCATTAGTACAAAGAAATTGGAGCAGGACTGTAAAGAGTGGAGCGATTTGTACGTTGCAGGTCGTCTTCATAAACCGATTGTGGAACTCGTTCCATGCAAAAGAAAACCAACGACAGACCTCATCACAAAGAATCGTGAAGCAGCTTTAGCAGCAGCGTTAATTCAACATAAAACTGTTGTAAATAAGTTAATTATTGTAATTAACTTCATCACAGAACTTTCCTATATAGGTATTGAAATTAAATTTATTGATTAATATTGTAACACGCATAGGCATAAATACTACTAAATCTATTTTTTTCTAAAAATGCAATATGTAGGGGATAGCAGAATGTTATTTGCTGAGAATTTTAACCAAGTCAGAAATATGGTTGGTCCACTGATGCACGAATTTGACCAAATTTATACTCCGCTCCTGAAAAAGTATTTTGCATGCGTAAGTCCCTCAGCTTATTTAAAACTGGTTATTTTGCACGTAACATTAATCTGACGTTTCTGCTCTCATTAGGAGACTTCGGCAACTGCCGTGCAGCAGGATATAAGTTCATCTGCCCGCTACGTACTGCTGATGAACCTTCCAGATCCAATTCAGGTATGGTTGTTGAATGTGAAATTGACTTTTGACATTTTAGGATTTTGATTATTTTTATTTCCTACATCTCTTATAGAGGAAAATTGCAAGTATGGCTCGAGATCCTCGACTCCACGACATCGAAGAGGTCCTTCATACAATGGCATATTGGAAACATCCCGGAAACTACGTTCGTAATGCTATTAAGACTACGGTTCGAAAATCAAGCTGGAATCAGTCAGTGAAAGGAATTTTCACAGCTGGGATTGGAAAGTCAGTTAGATACAGTATCCTGAAAGTCAGGGAGAGGTTTGCAAGACCGTCTAAAATGTCGAAGATGTCATGGTCATGGTCAATGAAGGATGCCCAACCCCAAGAACCTGAAGTAATTATCCCTGTCCAAATTAAAACTTGGGGTGAAAGTCTACTTGAAGAAGCTGAGTCTAACTCTGGAAAAAATGAGGATAAAGTGGAAACTGAGTGGAAGACTGTTACAAAAAAGGAAGACGATGTCAAAGAAAGTGCAACGAATACGACCAGTAAAAACAAAATTGTCAGCAAAGACAAAGTGGATGAGAGTCTGAACCATGATGGCAAGGGAGAAAACATTTCAACGAGTACAGCAAAAGATGGAAACTCCGTCAAGCATCGAAAGAGATTGCTTTTGCTAAACACGGAGAACGTAGTTAAGAAGGGTGAAGATGAGCCGGAGAAAGCAAAGTCCAAATCCGAGACCGAGACTAAAGCAAATAAAGCAGACTCAAACAATGTTGCAGATGACAAAACTACAGAGATTAAAAGCTGTGAGAGCCAAAGCAAAGTAAAAAGTTTAACTGTCTCGAGTGAGATTAACAATGATAAGAAGCAACCTCCTAGTGCGCACTAAACTTCGATTATCCATAATTAAGTTGAGTAAGTTCTTTTAGTCTAAAAACTATGTTTTACTCTATTCTTGTTACAGTATCGAAATCCAGTACAAAATTGGTTTCGACACATTTCAATCAGAAATACCACAAAAGATACTAACACAGTGAACAAACATGATTTTAATAATGTCATTAGTTGATTAGCAGAAATAAATTTTGGTTTTCCGTCCAACAAATCACTCGATTCTTTCAGTTCTCCATTTACTTGTTTTAAACACCAGTTCAAATTGATAGTTAAGTTCAGTTGCACTTTCATTACAAACCTTTGCAAAGTGGTGCAAATGCTCCATTTCCTAGAGCTGTGGTAAAAAGCATCTAAGAACCCGTTCGCTTTCAGCACTGCAATTCCATTGATAAAACTTTCGTGGAAAAAGTTTCGGCTTATCAGGTACGGTACTGTGTAGGAATATCCCTGTAGCTTAACCGACTTAGACATGACCAATTGCTTCAAAGCAAAGTTGTTCAAAATCGCGTCCACAAAAGGGTCGCTATCTAGAAAGGTAAACCTGGAGTATTCCCTGTCGCCAACAATGTATCGATCTTGATTTCTTTCAAAATTATCTATAATAATCTTCTTGTGTATTGCACCATCACGAACAGAATAAAATTGTAGAGATTCATTTAAGCGAAGATATTCAATTGGATAATCTATTCCAGGTTTACCAACCATCACTGCTTGAAGAAGAGTTTGACGCACCAGTGACAAGATAGTTTTATTTACACCTTGACCTACGGCATCTGCAGACACAATGCAGTTATCAGGAATGCTCATCAGTTCCTTCAGGTTTTGTGGCCAAATGGGTTGAATCTCTTTTGTAAGGAAAGCGTACAGCATGGACGTGTACCCCGTCACAAGAACAATCATTCCCGCTGTCCATAATAACCAGACCAGTGGTAATTTCTCGGAGCCATAAGCAATTCTTCTGGAGAAAGTTTTCATCAAAGATTGGTCAACCGCAGTTGCCACAATTGACATGAGAATGTCATCTATCCTGGTTCGTTGGTGTGCCCTTTCTTCTGTCCTAAGTCGTTGTGTTTCTCGGTATAAAAGTGTGAGCAATGTTAGCAGAGTTCCTAGAGCGATAAAAAGCAGCCACGCTATGGAATTGTAAGGTTTGGTGATTACAGAAGATGAGAGTTGTGGAAGTGTTTGGAAATGCACAAAGGCAAATGATTTAAATCGAACTCCAAACGGAATCCATTCAGCCTCCTTGTCTTCCATTATGAAATAGTAGTTAGATTGGTGCACTAGGATATTATCTGACACGAAAAACACTCTTGTGGAAAGATTAGTTCCACTCAACTCGTGTGTATAATTAAATTTCGATTAGAGTATTGTGTGTATGCAAACAGTATACTCTTTGTAAGGGATCTTGGGACGCGTAGGGACCATTTTGCAAAAGTCCAGTGATTGAATTTTCGTATCTCGAATGGATGTTCTAACATAAGCTCCCTGTAAACCCAAGTTTCTGAAACTATGTTGGCGTTTTAGAAAATTTGGATTCCAAAGCATTGCTTTCTTGACTGGACAGCTCTGACATATTGAATGAATTGTGCCATTCTGTAAATTTAGCATAACTTGGAAACCTCGCGAAAAGGTGTATGATAAATCGGGGATATTAATGATTCTTTCTAGATCGTCTCCCAAGAAAAGAAAGTGATGTGGCCACTCTCCAGTTCTCTTTCTTTCCTGACTCATTGTTTGTTCCATAATGCCCCAATGAAGGCCACCCGTAACAACGTATAAAGCGATGAATATCGTAGCAGAATATTTCGTAGTTGAGTGAAAACTGGAAGTAATTCCAGATTCTACTGACTCTTTTTTCACTGCAAACTTTTCTGAACACACTGGAATTGTTTCTTGTGAATAAATCACAGGGGTAACTATATCCTCCAAAATTTCAATATTACGGCTCCTCGGGGTTGAACAATTTGATTGAGGTTCGACAGTGGTGATTTTCATACTGCAGCCATAAAATGCAGCTGTAAAGTTTTGCAAGAAGGAAGAAATCAAATGAACTGATGAGGCAGTAGCTGCAACTGCAACCATATTAATTAAGGTGACTGTTGTAATTAACTTCATATTTAAACTGAAACTGCAACTGATCGTGAGAGTCTCCGCTGCTAAATAAAACGTCGGCTACAACTTCTTTTCGCAGTAGAGTTGTGTGTTGTGTCACGTGACAAACGAAGCCACTAAACACTAAAACCAAATAAATTATTGCCCCGCTGTAAATGCAAAAGTAAAAAAGCTACGGACGGTCATTTTAACAGCCAACAAAGCAATTTTTACACAAAAGGAAATTGTACGTCTTTACTTACCACTTACGATTGCCACTGTTTGAAACATTTGCTGTTTTTATCTCATGATAATGTGTTTTTGGCGCACCGTATCGTAACGTGATACACAATGGATGGGGGTGATTTATTGAATCATATCATTACAATTTACTTAAAGTGCATAATTTTGGCCAGTAAAATGTCGAAATTCTTGATAGCATGGTATAAACTTTACTTGTAATTTCGTCGGGCCATCGCTAGATATTTATTTTGTGACCCTCATAACTCATCCATTATTGTAGTGATTTGCCCTTTTACGCGTGGAGAAATAATTGAATTACTTATATGTTAATGCAATAATAACGCTCTATAATCTCGTTCTGAATTTATTATTCGTTAAAGAATTGTATGTGCATACAATTTGTGGCAGCTTAACTGGCTATAATTTTCTCACTTACAATGTTGGCTCGTGCTTACAAGTATTCACAAAAAAGAGGAAATTGCTGTAATAAAAAGCTTCCCAACATTCTATACTTGATGTTTTAAAATGCTTTGCTTTACAATAACATAAACTTTGTCAAACCACCCCTTTGAATTTACTCCATATAGAGTAAAAAAACTTTCAAATTCAACCAACATTTATGGGGTGATATATACTATTACAATTTGCAAACCACTAAACTATCTTGTTACTTATACAGTACAATAAAATGAAAGTGTACGAAAATAAAAATATTGTGGTTTTAAATAAAATGTATGGAGCCACTGCATCACGTGGATTTGGTGCAATTATAAATAAATTTGTACAATTATTTAAGCATACAAAACCTGGAAACTGAAGAGGAGCGAATGGATTTTTAACACTTTTATAGAATAGCACATCCGCAACAGCAAGTTTGTGGGTAATCCGGAGCATGAACCCTTTTATCTATCCCGTAAATATGGTACGCGCCATTGTGATTCTTCCATCGATACTGCAGTGTCGTAATGGGAATAATTCTTACCTGGTGCCTCTGAGCAAGCAGCAAAGAATCCGACGATATTTGCAAATGCTCATCAATGAGCTGAGCAGAAGCTAAGGCTAACGTATCGTCCGATGTTACATCCGGTGGCAAAGGGGTCAACCTAACTCCAGTCTCTTCCAATCCAATCTGCCCATCGGCTTGCCTCAAGAGTGCATGAGGTACAGTTTCATTTCCGCCAGTCATGTACTCGCCCACATTCACTTTCCAAGAAACGGTTACTTGAATGAAGCATTTCAACTGACCGTATGACTCACAAATTGGACATGCCACACGCCCTTTGGTGCCACACCGATTGCAGTCTTCCCTTCCGTGCTCATGCGAGGTACTTCCACAAACAATGCATCTTTCTCGGAATGCATCAGACCCCATGCCCAATCCCTCGCCTTGGCAAGCCAAACATCTGGAATAACCCTTGCCGTGGCAGCTTGGGCATGCAACGGTTCCACTGCCTCTGCATTTGTGGCATGGCTTTACAGTAGAAGTGTGAGGAACTTCTATCACTTTTATTTCCGATTGGAAAGGCGTTGTCGGAGTGGCAGGGAAGTCCCAAGGAGAAATTGCAGAACCTTGTTCCGGACCATCGACAGGTGGACTCCCAACTGCAATTTTTTCCAATTTGCAATTTTATATCGACTATTTCGCATACGAAACCTCTCCCGAATTTCTTTATAATTTGAGATTGAAAAACTTACCTACATGCGGTGCCCAGGTCCACCGAGCTTCTCTTTTCTCTGTGAATGTATGTAACACGTACTGCAGAAACAACCAATACATCGAAAAGAATTACGTAGAAAAAATATCTTAAAGATGTTACGTAATTCGAAGTTTGTACTATTTTATTATTTTGTTATTTACGTGGTAGGCACAGTTTTCTTGAATTGAAGTCACAGTCATGTTCCGAGCAGCTCCAGCACCCCAGCAGCAATGACTTTTCACATAATTGAGCAGTGCTGTCTCAGCCGCTGCTTTACTAACCTGAATCCACAAAATTTCCAAACTGCGCATTTAGCAAATCTCTATTTCGTCTTATCTCACCTTTCTTTGCTTTCATCTCATTCTCTCTTAGGACTCAGTATGGCTATAAAAACTATAAAAAGTGACTAACTTGACATGACTGCGGAACCATCGACCGGATTAAGCTACATTCCGTGGGATATGGCGCCCACGTGCCCAAAATCTGCTTTTCCGGGTCTAACTCTCCAAAATCCCCTATACATGGTTCAGGTGGTGGCACACAAACTGAAAATGAGAGCAAAAGCGACCGAAATTTAAGATAGTGTTCGATCCGATCCCTTACGTTTATTACTCATTTTTTATTCCTCCTTCCGTACAATTACATCACCTTAATTGCTTTCACTTGAAGACAGCGTTTCGGATCAGATCGTAATTTATTACTCTTTGTGCATACATATAAGTAACAAAAATGCTTTTCTTAGAGAAAAATCTTTATCATCATACACAAACTTCCTTTCTTACTTATCTTTCTAATCGTATGTGTTATAAGCGAAGGTCGGAGGATCGCATGAAATGAAAGATTTTTATTGCTTGCAGGCAGACTGGAAGTAGCCACTTCCTTTTGCATCATTAGCTAACGCGGAAATATGTGGGGCAATAACATCAACATCCACTGATTCAGTATTCATATTTTATACCATTCACAATTCACATGCTTTCTCAACTCGCATAAAACTTGATCTGGAAAAAATAATGAAAGTCATCTCGAGAGTAAGATAATATACTATACTATCAGCCATTTATCATTCTTTTCCTCTAGCAAGTTACTAGATTGAGCCTGCATTGCGGATCAATTGCTCTGCTCCATAATTTCAATGTACGTGTCTTTTTTATTATCTGGTTGTAAGTATTTTATGTACGTACATTTGCAGTGTGTGGTCCGAGACCGAGACTGACCTGACTTTTTTACTATACTCGGGCAGAATCATATATTAATAAATAAAATATAGCCTGTCTGTTCTTCTCTAATGTCGAGAGTGTTTCAAATGAAAAAAGATCGATAACCGAATTAGGGAAAAGAGAGTTTTTGCACAAAGAAAGGTTTTTTTATAAGTTAACTTCCCTGATTCCATTTTTTCATGTGAATGAGGAGTGAAAAGAAAAAACTTGTTTTATTATGTGGAATTCATGCCAAACCGCTTTGGCAATGGATTATTGCTATTGCATTGCAAAAGAAAACTCTGATTCTTCCTTGATCAGTATCATCTCAAGCTCTAATAATAACAGGAGACTCGTTCCTTCCTTCCTCCTTTTCTTTTCCCAATGGCCGTAAAAAAGCTGAATGTCTAATGAAGGAAACCACTTTGCATAATGTCATTTGGGAACACTGGGAACACTTTTGATGAGCAACGATGTGTAAATGAAATATTTCATGGGCTCATCGGAGCTGACTGTTTCATTTTTAATGTTATGCAAAAGCTAAGCCTCAGTTGAATTTGAGTCAATTTTTTGAAGCAAATTTACGGCATTCTTTTTTATTACTTGCCACTGTTCTTGGTGCGGTACGTAAAGTAAAATAAAAATGAAAGCGTACCGCCTTCGAAAGTGAGATCTTCGTAGCCCACAACGTGCTCAAGGACTTCCATCGGTGGAGCTGCTGCGAGATGGTCTCCATCTTCACCTGAAATACCACGAGCAGAATAAAAAAAATTTAATGCTTCTTTTAACTTATAGCTTTCAACCTCATTTTCTAGC
Source organism: Cyphoderus albinus (assembly GCA_021029165.1). Classification (NCBI taxonomy): domain Eukaryota; kingdom Metazoa; phylum Arthropoda; class Collembola; order Entomobryomorpha; family Paronellidae; genus Cyphoderus; species Cyphoderus albinus. The sequence goes on along the minus strand of VYYJ01003424.1, from coordinate 7,852 downwards.
AGCTTAAGGCGTTCGAGTGCGAAAAGGAAGCTCTGACGTATTTCAAAGGTTTCCGTTGCTGATTGAGTATTTCCTTTTTGCATCATTTTATTCATCAAAAGCAGTCACAGTCACACCCGAAGAAGCAGAAGCAGAGAAATGCGCAAAAAACGGACCTCGCCCGAACATCAGCATAGCACAATAAAATATTTTTGGTCTGTCCATGAATTGATGTTGAATAAGGTGTCCACGTGTTCTTTATTAGTTTTACTTACACCCAAAAATATTTTTATTCGTGCCAAGAAGCCTGCATGTGCTGCCATCGCTATTCGCTAATTGATTCCATTCAACCCCGGCTCTCTTTAAGTGTATGTGTTCAAGTAAGTAGAACTTGAAAGATCCCGATTATATTTTTTCCTAGTTAACTTGAAGGTAATTCGAGTTTTATGATTTACGCATGATAAACGCTGAGCGCTTTTCAATATAGATAAAGATCGAGAGATGTTGACATCAATGGTAAATGAGAAAAGGAGTTCGAGGAAAACACGAGAAAAATAATTAGGAACACGTTTGGAAAGTTTGTAAAATTAGCACGTACAATATTTAATACATATGTGAAGCTAAAGACGCAAAAACAGTGATTTCTTTGTGTACATTTAAAAAAGGGTTTTCAATAAAAGCACAAACTGACAACACTCATTAAAGCAGACCACAAACAAACGGCCACAATACTATAATCAGGCACACGTGTGTTTTTCATTTTTCTTCGGAAGGAATGGCACAAGGAAAGCGATTTCTTGGGAGTGAATCATTCCAAGAATGAATGTTAAGCTTTTTCATGTAGTGCGAAAAGGAACACAATTTTCTTTCATTTTTCTCTCAAAATGCAAAGAGATGAAGCTTACACTACTGACTGACTGATGTGATTATTATGGCTCCACTTTTATGACCACCCGTTAACAACATTAGGCGAAGCTATTAAACGATGATGGTTATGTTATGATAGAAAAGTAAACGAAGGCAGCCATCATCGACTTGACTGTGTGACACGGTTTATCTCTCATCCAGTGTCTAACAAGAAAGCTTTAGTCTAAACACAGTCATGCAAATTGCAAATACCACCTCGCGGTATTCATCCTGTGACAACATCTTTGACAGCCTCAAACCTGTGTTAAGTTAATGCACTCCTGTCATGTCTATTTTTGAATTTCATAATCCCCCATTTCTATCTACCAATGCACTTATAGCATTTTGCATAAGCATTCCAGCAGCAAGTTAATAAACTGGCATCGAATATCTTTGAAAATCGATATTTAATTTTTTTCTCGAAAAGTAAGGAATTCCGAGATTTCACCGAGCTGAGAAGGCGGGTCTCGTTGACAGGACTAATTAGTAGCAGGAACTTGATCTTGACAATCACATAACCGGTAAAATGTAGAAATGCAGACGAGCATTTTTTCGCTTTTTGAGTGACGCACGAACAAAAAAGTTACTTGTGGTTTACATTAATTCCTCGTGTGCCCACGTTTTAAAAAAATCTTTTTTTCTCATAAACAAAAAAGGCCAAATAAAACCATATTAACACATTGCTGCACACCTTTCCTCTGAAACTTTTCCTTGCAAAAATATAAAAACGCAAGAGAAGCAGACTGTGAGGTTTTGTTTAAATCTGCAGCTGGTGTTCTTCTGAGCTTGGCGCAATCTGCCCTGCCCTTCAACGTTTCCCTGTTTTGACTCCGAACCCTAATTGACACACCGTATATAATTCGCCTTCGTCGAAACCGCAAATTCTTGCCATTGTTATACAGAATTTAGTTAAGCCTTTCAGCTTCCGACCACGCCAGTTGTCTTGATGTTTTGTTCCGAACAAAAAATTTTTGTCGCAGATTTGTAATGCTTGTGTCATGCGTCATGCCACATGGATAGATACAAGTGGAAGTATGGAGGAACAAATTTCTCTTAATGTAACAAGCATTCCTGTTTCTATCCTGTGGAAATGTTAAACTAATGGAAATAAGGTGAGAAGGAAATTTGCAAAGCATACTTTTGGTAAAGCAGTCATGTTTTTTGCAAACTCTGTCGGATGGAATTCTGTCTGATTTTTTTGTTCGTGGGGTAAAGGAATTAAGGAAGGAAGAGATTCGACAGATGCATCCGTACAAACAGTGACAAACAAAAGCGGAGCAAAGCAAAAGAACAATTGTCTTTGGTAACTTTTTTCCTCGACTTATCCCTTCCAGCAAAAAAATAATAATTTCCTCAAGTCATGATTTCATGATAGGAAGCTGAAGCTCTTAGAATAAATTCGCTCGACTCAACAAGGCCATACAAAACATACGTACGTACATACATCGATATTTACATTTCTCTATCCGGTCTCCTCCATAAACATATCGGTAACCGAATTTTTCATTCTTCCTTTCTGCATCAACCTAAAATCTAAGTTTCATGACTATGACGTGAAAGGAAGCATCTATTTTATTTTATATTGCTAATAGTTCCATGCCCCTTTTTCATGATCACGATTATCCGAGAATAATAACATTGCCCTCCTCCTTATTTCCTCTTTCCCGACTAAATCTAAGTTACGTATGTATGTATCCGTCGTGCATTTACTTTATTTCATTTCATAACTTTTCCTGAACAAAACTTTTCCATTCATTCGAGAAAGCAAAGTTATTTTCTTCAGATTACTGCTTCTTGTTGGCTAGATTTATAATACACGAAACAACAAGAAAAGTTTTATGGTTATGAAAAATATTACTCTTCTTATTATTATTATGCATTCGTCTACCATTTTACCCCGTTTACTGTCTGTCTGCTTCTTTGTCTATTGCTTTTGTGGTAAGAAAAAGGAAAGTTTCGGTTGTTTGTGACTGCGATTATCATAAAGTTTGTGGCAACATGGATCCCGTTCTAATATAAAGCAATGTAATGTAATGGGTCGCTGAAAAATTGAGCAGATCATGATCATGGAACTCCGGAGTTCGGAATGCTGGTAATAAACTTATTTATGAAATTTTCATGAACACTAGGAAAAAATGGCTTTACGATGCTTTTTTACAAGGGCAGTTACATAATAAGCAAAAGCGATTGCGGACCGAAATTGATGCATTGTCCCAAATTTCAAAAAGATAGAAATTCCATTAACCCTTTACAATGGCAATTACCAAGAAATTGAAATACTAATTCTATATTCATAACTTTATAAGTTGCAACAATATTGAAATGGGAAGAGGAGCAAAATTGAAAGTCGAATTCGATTTGGAAAAAATTGAGGGGAAAGGAAATGGGTATATTATTTATTTATTTATGGAAATAGTTAGTTACCTCGTAAAAAGTGTCGGTGATCCGAACCATTCGCGGTTTATTTTGCAGCGTGTTAAGAAAGAGAATCATTTAAATAAACAAAACAGTTATAAATGGCGTATTTTCTGCTCGGCTTCTTTTCCCTGTGTTGTGAAGTGTAAATATTTATGGAAGATTGTCGTAGTTGAAAATGAATTGGAAAATGGAACGTTTTAATAGTGTGAGGAAAACGTTTAAGTTAGATTAGTACAAGTCATAAATTTTAGAGGAAGAGAAGAGAAGAAAGCAATAAAAGAACATCTTCAGAGTGAGTGTTTACATAAACACACATTGGCCAAATAAATCTATTAATATCAAGCTTTATATGTAAATAGTATCAAGAAGAAGATTTTGAGTATTTCGAGAACAAACATTTTGATGCGCTGAATTAGTTACAGGAAAATCTCTCTAATAACTCAATTACTACCAGGGATAAACTTTATTGACGACCGATTAAAATTCTAGAGAAAAGATTTAAAGTTATCAAATTCACTTACATTTTCTACTCCGCCGACGAGTACTGTAGCGCGATGACCCCCTGCGAATTTTCTTTGACATTTTCTTCTACTTCAGTGAACTTTTCCACGACAGTGTTTCAAATCAAAACAAATGTGTCTAGTAACTTTTTGTCACTTATGTTTGAAAAGAAGAGTTTTATGTTATTATTATAAATTATATGAAGTGGATAAAAAGCTGGGGCACTCTGAAACTTGAAGACTTGCTCAAGATTTTCTTGCATTTAGTAGTTTTAACAAAACTTGTGTGATGAATTCAAACGAAGACTGACAATCTGTTTGTAAACCAAATCCAAGTTGACGTTAAATTCTCTTGAAAATAAAATATTGCTTGTTTTAGTTTATTATAACTTATAACTTATCGTACATTTGAAAAAAAGAGTTCAGTGGTGCCCAGTTCAGTTCATGAGGAAGAAAGAGGAGCGTGCATTAATGTATCACATGTTTCTGAACCGAGTTAACACTAACGATGGGCTCTTCCTTCCTCCTATTTTACCTCCCATCCTCTTTCCTCTTTGGTCGAGAAAGGACTAAAGAAATGTAATCCCGGTAACACTTGTTTTTCTCTCTCGCATTACTCAACTCTCACATCTCACATTTACATATAACACACAAAACTACCACCATCTGGGCATGGATTTCATTTTTCATTCTCGGAGCAAGTTTCATCTTTGTTTAGAAAAGCATACCGAAACGCCATGATCGCAAAAATCGGATCGTGCATAAAAATGGAATCGAATCTGTTAAAATGTAGTGTAACGTAATGTGTAACCATTTGCGATGTTCACGCAGAAGAAAAACAATTGAGCTCCTCCGTTCATTTGCAAAGAGCCATGACATGTCGTTCGTGTCGTAAAGATCACATACTTACAAACCTCAAATATTTATTATTGCTGCTTCTCATGCTTCCGCAAAAACGCGCTCATGTCGTTTCATCTTTTGTACTTTTCTCCGTGCAAATTGAAATTTTCACTGTCCCATCACCACACAAGATGACTATAGAACTAATATGCTTTGTGCGCTGAGAGCACATTATGAAAATTCCCTAATTAAAACAAGATAGCATCCCATGTAAATGACAATGGTAATCAAATAACCATTATATCATCAAGTAATGAGCAATGTTTTACCCAACGCGGTGTAAATGGAGCACTGCAACGATTTAATCATTATTGCGTGTGTAACTCTCTAACTGATCTAGAATATGCACAAAGGCATCATTTAAAGAAAAAGGCAAGTGTGTACAAGGCGAGTGAGTGACTGAGTGATGTATTTATTATTCGCATAAAAATCTCGCAAAGCAGTCGCACACACTCACAGAGATGAGACAATTCTACTTTGCAATTGTACGTAAGCATAACAAAAAGAAAATCTCGCCAGACGACACGAATGTCAGTTCGGGAACTTCAACTAGTCACATTGGGAAAATCTGAAGAAGAGAATCAAGAGCTTAAAGCATTATCTTAAAAACAATATAATGTTGGCAACTGCGGGGAGACACGTCTCTCGGTGATTCATTGCTCCTCCACACTCACACCCATTTCGTGTAACTGTAGCAAAAAAGAGAGAAAAGAAGAAGTGTGAAATATAGATGCGGGGAGTAGCGGAGCAAATTCATTAAATAAAAGGGTTACGCGAACTCAAGCGACTATCTCAACATCAGAGTTTGGAATGAGTCGGATCTCTTGCAAAATCGGAAAGAAGAAGAAAAAAAAGTTGAAAAAGTAAGTAGCGTACGTTGACATGAAACTTTCTCGAGTTGAAACCTTTGGCAGACAAGACAAGGAAAGGAAACTCCGTTTACTAAACACACACAAATCCATAAATAAGTCATTTAATAAAAGTGTCCATTGTGCCACTACCGACAGTTCACACATTGCACTGCAAATAATAATTATTTTTTTCTCTTAGTAGAATCAGATGAATGTGGAATTTTTTACAATATACATAATGGACAAGGGCATCTCTATAAATTTTTCGCAATAATAAATAATGGACAGAAACGAGGTAGCTGTCAACTTTCTTTCATTTCATGAGATATTATTGCTTATCTTGCTTGGTTTATTGGAGGAGACGACAGCAGAAGGAAAGGAAGCAGATACAAAGTAACGAAGCACGATGATAATCGCATGCGTAACGTTCCTTTTGTAAGTAAAGTGAGCAATTGTTCTGTTGACACATGTCCTTTGATGACACATGGGACGGATGTGTGGATAAAGACTTTTTCCATATATTTTTCTCACTTTTTTCTCAAATCTCAAGTACATGCCGAAAGAAAAGGTGTTTTAAGATAACGAAACCTACTAACTAATGTATTTAACATACTTTAAAAATTATAGTGGACCTGAGAGTTTTATCCATAGCCGGTTTGAACTGTGCCATGCGTTGCAGACGCCTACCCATTCCAAAGCTAATGTGGCTGTTGCTAAATATTCATGCTCTGCATAACCGGCTATGAATAAATATTCCCAGGCCTATTTGTACATAAGTAAGTGAATGTACTTTACTTAATGTATCATGTAGTATTTTCGTTGGCGGATAGTTTCTGTTACTTGTAGACAGATAATTTTTTTGCAACACATTTGAAATGAAAATTTGCCAAGATCAGCGCGAGTAAGAAAGTAAGAACAACAAGAAACTTTAGAAAACCTTCAGAGAAGAATTCTATTGTCTTTGGTATCCATTCGCCGAAGAAATTGATACATATCCTGACTTCCTATATAATGTTATATTAACAAATATCTAATTTTCTGAGGAAATCTAACTTTCAGAGAATTGTGTATTTACAAGAAAGAAAAAAGAAACGGGAAATTTATTGATGCTCGGTGTCACACACGAGAGAGTCATTCATCTTAATGGACTCATGTAAACATGTATGATTCTGGATGAGGCTTGCGAAAAAAGATAGGTGAGTGTGGATTATGGAGGAAAAATTATTGGCATAAAGTAAATACACAAAGGCTCTCCCTTCATTTAACTTAATTAACTATTCTCATCTTAGTGCAAACAGTTGTAGAACAATACATTAAAATGTGTTGTTGTATGCGATTACATTACGATACATACTCAAACGCTTATCATTAGGTCCACGACGAAAAGCTAAGTACGCAAAAAGAAAAGTTTGCAATTTGAAATTTTCATTCCTCTTTTTTTCTCCATCTCACTTGCTGCCAAACATCTTTAATGCCACAACTATGCACATTAATCTTCCTGGCAATCACATAACACGTATTTATTACTCCCTGGCATCTTCCATTGCAAAGAAAGAAAAGGCGTTCGAAATTGCAGATCAAAGGTTTTGCATTTCTCCATTCCAAGAGAAGGAGGCTGCATCAATTTGTAATTCCATCCACTTCATTATAAATTTTTAAATTAATATTTATGCCTTTAGACTTCGTCTGTGAAGACAGATGCAGATGGAATTAATTGATTCCCGTGAAATCCAAATCGGAAAAGTGTGACACAATTATCTTTGTTGTTGTACATACATGAGTAATTAAAGCGTAAGCGTTTATAAATTATCATCGCCTTGAAACTCTTAAAACATACCGATGTAACGATGAAAAAGTCAATGAATGTCAAGGTAAAAGGCTAATTTTTCAGTGTGTGTGGAGGCCGCAGCACCGGAAGGAAACATTCCTTAAAATAATTTATCCTCTTCACCCCATAAACTCATTTGCATAATCGTTTTTCTGTAAAATTCAAAATCCATGAATGATCAAATTGCGATCCTTCGTTCGTACAATTTTAACTGAGAACCTTATATCTCTCAAAAGCTTTGAGAATTGCTGAGACTACGACTCGACTCCGACTGAAGTCGTTTTCGCTTCAGTTCCACTCCACTCAGCTTCAGCTCAGCATTCAATTCAAGCTGCATGAATGTATTTTGATTTTATATTTTCATGCATTAGCATTAGCATTAGCAGGTGGATGGTGGATTTGTTTTTGTCGGTTCCTGTGAGCTTTTGGGTACTTTTTTAAATTAAAATAAATGCAAAGGCAATCAGTTT
>VYYJ01003423.1:0-16674 GCA_021029165.1 Cyphoderus albinus | reverse complement strand
AAGGCTGGGACAGCGTTTCATGCAAGGAACAGAGATTTTGCTCAGCGGTCTTTTACGGCGAGCACTTGGGAAAAGCGAGATTTCTTGTTATAGTGTTTTATATCCAAATAGTAGAAATCTAGTTACTTCACTTTGTATCTGGTGGCTATATTTTTTTTGAAATAATGTTCATCAAAAATAAAGTAGATGTAAAATTGTAAAGGGAAATCTCTCTTTACACTTTTACGTAAGAGTTTCGAAAGTAATAAATGTCCCTAGATAAATAACTTTCAGTTTCTTGAAAATTATACTGCTATAAAATTAGTGAAAATTAAGCATCCTGATTATTTGAACATTGAATTATTATTTTTTAAACTTTCCGTTTTTTGTTCCTCTTAACTTGAAAGTCTCTAAAAGTAACCAGTCAAAAAGATCAGAAAAACTAATTTCATTTCCACATGACATAGTAGGCAACTGTTAGTTGAGTTGGAAGAAATCAAATATTGATCTCATTAAGTTTGCTTTGTGACGTAAAAAATAAATTAAGTTTGTACTTGTATTTAAAAGCGAATGGAGGGAATTATTTTCTACATTACTCTTAACATAAATACTGAATCTGCATTTCATTTTCTTACCCAGCTTGATATATTATATATCCCGAAGATATTTATAGTATGCTATAACGGTAAATACGTAAAACATAACGGTAAATCAATTTCAATCCGCATTCCAATTATATTCTATCTTTGTTTCAATCCGTTCAGTTCAAATCAAACAAAAATTCAATCTTACTTGAATTACATTTTTGAAATCAAATCAAGGAGCAAGGATGATCAAAAATTGTGTTTTATTTTATTGATATTCCTGCAAAGAATCAAGATTTAATTACCCTGTTTCTTCATTAATTTAATTTCAGTTCCAGGAAGTCGACTATGAAGGAAAGTGTTCGTGGTTGGGTTGAGTCTGCGTCTGCACAATATTTTTGTTGATGACGCTGTAGTGTATGAAACCGTATTAGCCGTCTATTTAGACAATAAGCTGTAGTGAACGAATCGTGTATGAATTGCAAACGACCAGTCCTTGTTTGTTCTAAAATAGTTTCTTTGCGATTTTCGTGAATGAAAATTGCATGAATCGGTGAAGTAATGTAGTAAATGAAAATTATGAGACACGTCGTAAATGAATAGTATACTATATTCATAAGATTTTAGATCCCCGTGTGCGTCGTCGAAGAATCACTTTCGTCGTTCGAGAATCGTGAATAAATCGTGCAAAATTGTTGATCGGGAAATTCCCGTCTCACTTTTGCTCCCCATGTCAAACTGCATAGATTTGCTATTTCAGATGGAAAAGATTTTGGTCGCATCAGTTTTCGACCCTGTACGCATTTTAGTATATTAAGATTAGATGTAATATCGATTATGGCTTTTCGGCAAAACGAAAAAAATATATTACAAGAAGTTTTGTATTTGATCATTTCCTTCCTTTCAAGAATAAGAAAGAATCGACTGAAATAGGATAGACTTTGTTCTTTTGTTTCCAACAGTCAGACATTATTACAAACAATAAAGCTCACTCTTGTCATAGTATCAGTATGTTTGTTTCTATCCAAAAAAATCAATGAAATATATTCTCTCAAGCTTAAAGCATCCTACTTCGATTCATATTGGAAACAAAGCATCATTATATGTATTTATTTCAGGCTATAATTATATTGACTTTCGTTCTAACGCTATTACATATTTACACAAATTAGGAAACATGTCATAACGAAAACTCAGATATTTTGTATTTCTTTGTACTTCCTCTAGCATTACAAATATTTCGCAATAATGATTCCAACTGGATAATCAAACCTACCCAACATTTACTCTATGAAAATGGGGCAAGACTTGCTTGAGGCGCAGTTGGACGGCAGAAAGTTGGCTACAACTGAGGCTCAGTTACTGAGCTCATCAGATCAGTAAGCAAAGCAAGGTCAACCAGTCATGAAACGAGACAATTAAACACCGCGTCGACAAAACCGTCACTAACTATTAACTATTTAACTACCAGCTGAAACTCGACTTTTGCTTTACTTTGGATCCATTGTCTACAACTCGAAGCATGAAAATTCATAGCATAGCTTTGTCAGACAAAACATAGAGAAACGAAACGAAATTAGAAACAAAATTACAATTATAAATCCACCACAATAAACTATCTATATGGAAATCTTTTTTACAACCAATAATGGACACATGTTTGCCCACGAATATTATTAAGACGTTTGAATAAATATAGAGGTAGCCTATTAACGGTAGCCTACGTTTCTGTGGACAAATTCTCCATTAGACTCTTTTTCCGTAACCTCTGCATTGTAAGTAAAGTTTGGTGAACAAACGATTACAACACATTACGCTACTCATTGCGTAATTTTAACCCAGCAGCACGTAGCAGAGATTCTGCTTTTTACTTTTAAGTATTTGTGTGAAAAGCAGCAAACTTTATGAAAGTATTTGGTTCCAGCAACAGTTTCAATGCTTTTGCTTAGCCACAAGCACTCTTGTATAAACTGACGTGTCACGTTGAGTGAGTCGAAGCTTTTGCTTTTGTATACGTAACGGCGTTTTACCTGCATGTGTAGGTGTAAATAGGATGTGGTAATATGCTGCTAATATGTTACTGCGAACATCATACGGAGTAAACTGAAAGTAAAGTTACGTAACACTTTTTGAGTGTAATTTTATATTTGTATGTTGGCATAATGATTTTTTACAAAACGTCTGCACTAAAAAACATTCTCAATGGCTGGACGAAATTGAATTGAAACGAAGTCTGAAAAGCAAAGGTACGAAATTATTATTTTTTATCAAACAAGCCAATTGCAAAACAATCGATTTGATGCTTAAGGACGACCTTTTATAACCATCTTAACAAAAGAATTAGAGGCATGTTACTCTCCCACAAGGAAGTTTTTTATTTATTAATGAAGTTATAATTTAACATGTACATTTTATAATATCATCATCAAAGTCAAGGCTTCAGAATGATTAAATATGTTTGAATTATATTATGTAATATGCGATTTTGAATTACACAGCGATAAATTTGTAATTAAAAGCAATAAGATGTATTTCATTACTCCGATGATATAAAGCTTTTATGAGCAGAAAACGTGACAAGTTAGTGTAGGCTTAGTATAAATTAAAATAAATTTCTTTTCTAGAAGAGCGTATTCCCTAAAGCTACCTTTGTGGTGAATGCAGCTTAATCTTTTGTTTGTTTGCATAATTCGGATATTCACAAAGGGTACGAAAATATTGTTCTGTGTGTTTACTTTAGGAGAAAGCTCCGCATATAATTACTCATTTTATTACTTGTTGGAGCGAGCTTCAAATCCTAGGGTGTTAAAATCTCGGATGAAAAGATTTGTGATTTAAGTACTCTTCGATTTAGAATTTATATCTGAACTCAAAATACGTGATGCAATAGTGGCTTGTATTTATGTAATCTGTTCGTAACTATACCACATTTGCTGTCATTTGAGAATAAAATGGCAATGCCATTATGGCATTGTATGATTCAAACTACAAGCAGTAGAAATACTCTAGTTTCGATTTTATCAAACAACGAGTAAGCAGTTACTGAAAATAATTATTATACAGCGGAATTTCTCGAGTTCGTTAAAATCTAAAATTCAATGTTACTTTTGAATTAATGCATTCAATACACAATGCACTTAAAGTCTAAACGTCTCAGTAATTTGAGACCGTGGAAATGTTCATCCTGTAAAATGATAATCCAACCAAAACCGTAGGTGTCTCCCCATGAGAGAGTTGAGTTTGGGAGTTTCGTAAAGTACGAGTTTGGAAGTTTTGGAATTACATTCTACAATCCATAAAGCAATTAAACCGAAATAAAGTAAATAAAAAAGTAATAGTATATTTTTAATGTCTCTTTAATAAAGGCAATCAGCTTGTGTAATGGGTGAGTTTGTATGGAGGCGTTTCATCACTTCCGTTACTTACGGTCACTATATTTGGATTGTATTACATCATTATTTTTCATACCTTATGTTACATAAGTTGTGTATAATTCTTAATATTGACATTGATGAAGTCAAATACTAAACATCTATATGTAAAATATACCCACATTAGCATATACTTCTGTGAAATATACAAACTATGCACATACATGATGCATTATAAGTTAATATAACAAAACTTGACTTCAATACACTTTGAAAGTTTCGTAACTGTGCAGGAAGGGCTGTGTTTCAGGAGAGAGGCAGGACTGATTAGTTATGTAAAGCTATTTTTCTCTAGCCAATTACAGCGTATTTGTTAATTTAAATTGCAGCCTGTCTTATAAATACTAAGACTCTTAGTCTAAGAGTCATGTCCGCCCGATACCAATTTATCCTATAAAGTAGTAGTTACATACAGAAGTTCAAATTTATTTAATCTATAGAAAGCTGCTTTAGTGTTAAATTAATTGTATGATTAAATTCGTAATATTGATGTGGAAGGAGTAAATTTTCCAGACGTTTCTGAAAATGACCCGATTTCGGAGTATTAGGAAATTCTATAGTTTGTGAGGTTATGGTCGTATCTGCAAAACTCCACAAAGCTCTACTATTTATGACTCAACAGATACAAAATATTGTCAAAAAACCTCTTGCGCAACAAATGTTTCAGTATGGAATTTCCAGTTCAGGTAGAAGAGAATAATGAAATCTGTCTGGTAAAATATACATATACATAATTATATAGTTTCGCAATACGTGGAACTTATGGTTGCATTATTTGGATAGTGCATGCAGACTTTATTTGATTCATTTGCCGAGGTATTTACAAAGAATTTTTATATCTACAAAGTCTTACAAGTGTTTATCCATAAAACTAAATTATATTCTATATATGTATAATATGCCCACTTCTAGAAAATTTCCTGATAGTATATTCTATAATGAATTCAATTGAATTAAAACATAAACAACCGGTTTAAAGTACATTGTGTAAATACATTGTGTAAACCTTTCTATCAATTTTATACAGATGACGCTTCGACCAAACTATTCTCCATCGGTACCGCATTATTGTAGACATGATCAGCCGGTTCCGTTTCACAACCAGATTTGCAGAGGAAGATATAAGCGAATGAATAAACTTCACTCATGTTGTTGTTCAGATAAAGAAAGAACACCGGAATTAAAACATTGTTCAGATGAGTGAATGTAAGCAATGTAATCCAGCCGGGGAGCCGGGATGTATCAAATCCGATTCTGAGTAGAATCCGGTACAGACACATCACAAATCCACTGGGTAGCCACGTCGAAACGAATAAAATTGAGTAGAGGTACACGAAACGGAGACAACGAACTGCACCGTCAACTCCTTTTCTGGGTATTCTCTGTGAATTATAATTTGTCTGTTCACAATACCATGTCAAATCAATTTCATTCCATAGTTTATAAAGTTTACCTTGAGAACGTAGAGGAATCTCAACTTGGATCGAATACTGTACAAAGCTTTTCGTGACATAAATTAATTGGAATCTATTACACTATTGAATTCAACTGTTGGGTTTTACTTTAATGGAAGTAAATAAAAATAATTACCGTAGCATATGTAAACTGAAACCGCCAGGTGAATGAATATGAACTTGAATATCTCGAGTATCACGGTTGCAGTAGCAGACCCCATCAGGCTTCTCTGCTTACATTTTCCAACACCAGTATCAGGATTTACGACATATTTGACAGTAAAGAGGGCAGGAAATCCTGCAATTGCTGCAACGACCCAGATCAGTGTTATGGCCCGCCAAATCAGCAGTTTAGCCGTTGAACCGCTGAGCGTTTGCACAACGACGTAGAATATTCCTGTGATTGTGAGAGTATAGGATACCAGCAGTGTACCTGTTATTAACATTTCAATCAAACAAATAATACCAATGAAATTAATCGGAATTTAGTTTTACATTTTATTAGGAACTTTAATTTTAAAACCCAACTCACTTCTAAGAAAAGAAAATAGATTGCACGTCACTGGTCCACTGAACATGGTGATGAGATTAATATTTTCGGCGACCAATAGTGTAATGAGGAAGGAAAACGAGACTCCCATGACGCACATTTGTATAAACAAAACGCTGAGTGGGCGACTGTGAAGGTGGGTAAATTTAAACAAAATGGTTTCTAATAGTTTAGTCAAAATATTTTCAAAATAGATATCAAGAAATGATTATTTCATACCTCAGGTTTTTCTTTGGCGACTCAACAGTGATACACAAAACTCTGAGATTCACCAAAACACTGGTGAAAGCAACACACAAAAAGAGCATCACCTCGATTCTTACACTTTCGCCAGGATAATGTGCCAGGACTACTTGATCTTCTTCAAACGAAGTGTTTGTTTTGGCGAGATATGCATCAACTGTTGGAAATTGTGTACTGTTTTGCTCCATCTTATTCACAGTCACTGAACAATCACTTTTAATGAACAAAAATACGACAAATATGTATTTAGCTCTTCGACGAAATGGAATCTTTAATTTAAGATGTTGTGTTCAAATCAAGTTGACGCAGTTTGAGTTCTCGATTTATGGAACGGTTGTGAAAGGATAAGAGAGCGATGCATTGGGATGAGTGTAGCAACTGAGAGCCAGGCACAAACTGAGATCTAGTCCTTGAGATATCATGGTTTTAAGATAAACAGCAAGAGAAAGTGAAAGCGAAGCAACAGCATGAACAGTCAAAACTAGTGGAAACTCATCTGAACCAAGCAGTTAAAACCCGTAGGTGGAATGAGTCCTGATAGCGACAGCATATTAGAAGATTGTACTCGAGGTTGTTGGTGACCTTTCAAGAACACGAGCATGTTTGATTCTGTTATATACAACATGTTATGTTATTCTATAACTACTACTTATATATTTAATATAACTATTTCATGGCATTTGTGAATCTACAGCTTACTCAACATATAACTTTCTTTGAAAGAGGAGTAGCATTTCCGCAACTCTATGGAATGTGCATGTGAGCCGTAACTAACACAACGAGCCCGTGAGGTATGTCAAAGAGGCCAGTAGAATCTTGCCGACGAATTTCAGCAAATCTCGTGCACTTTACCAAACATCAAAGCCAACATCGACTCCTGCTTTAAGTAGTGCAATAAAAAAACTTATTTGTCAACAAAATCTAACTACATATAAAATACCTACTCCCTTCTGTTGCTGCTGAAATTCGCATGCAGCTTTACCTTTCATTGTTCAGTTGTTCAAAGTTCAAAAATGAATTTCAAAAGAAATTGAAGTAGCTTTTTTGTGCATATTACAGCAGTATAATTAAAACGTACGTTACGTACACTGCTGCAATATGTCAGTAAAACTTAAGTTGTAAATATTGTAAAGTCACAAAGACCCTTCTGAAGGTTTCCAGGCTAAAAAAGCATTGATGTTCCCTTTGCACAGAACGCATCATTTCTATATGCAATGAAAAGAAAATTAAATTTTATTAAATTGAGTTAGGAAGTAAAAGATATGAAAAATGATTTCATTGCAAGATGGCTGGAGGTTATTACCTTAATTGATGTCTGCCTGATGGTTTCTTGCTTACTCAAAAAAGTAGGCATAATTTTTCAGTGAAGAATTTTCATTATAGTCCGTACTCAATGGCTGAATGAAAATTTAATTTAACGATGCTTGAAAAACCTGATGGGAAATTCTCCGTAAAAAATACAAGCTTTTTCAGAATTTGGCGTAGCGTGGAATGACAAGCTTTGCTTGACGCTGATAAAATGTCAAGGATTACGAAGAGCTGCAAAATGTCTTACTTTGAAGCACAAAAAACTTATTTTCTGGGTGTTCACTTGAAATTACTCATTTGAATGTAATTTTACTCATTTAAACCAACAAAATCAATTGTCAATTCCCCAACGGCAAAGCAAATGAACATTAGTTACCCTTATGCAATATAAGCCCACGTATTGTATTCAGATTTGAAACTTCCAAAGTGCAGCAGACAGTAATTTATGCATATTAATTTAAATTTTATCAAACAATACCTGAAGTTAATATTATATTAAGCAGCCGAAATCTCTGCAATAATTTTATACTCCTAATTCAATGTAAGGTTACCGCTAGATTTCGGCATTCGGACGATCAAATTAAACGTGATGCCCGCGTGGTAGTTTGCAAATTGAAATACAACCGTATAGGGTTATCTAAATCATCTATTGAACAGTCCAACCACTGAATCCTAGAGCGGGGATAGTTTCATGAAAAAGTTACTAGACGATTGAGAAAGTAAGATACAGTATCGCGATGAAATGAGTTGTGTGCAGCTACTTTGCCAGATGCAGACTGAGAGTTTCTTCGTAAACTTTCGCTTGTTTTATGTTAGCTGGAGAGAAAGGTGAAGGCAAAGAAACAGCAACCAGCAGCAGCACAAGCTACAACATGTGGAAGCCTAAGCCGTAGCTTAGTATTGTACGTATTTATGACTTTGTAAATGGACGAGCTTGAAAGGTATCAGACTCCATTATTGTTATCATCATTCTGAATGTTTCATTTGTTCTTTACATTCCTAGAAACCACCTATATAATAACTATTGCAATTTTAAAATCTGTGTATAAATGTTTTATGGTATGAATTATTTGAATTTTAAATGTATACTTGATTTTATTTCAATTAAATTTTACGTAAGTATAGTGAATTATGACGTCTTTTTTCTATTAAATATATCCTGCCTGACTCTTTTTAACATTTCTTTAAATATAAATTTTACTAACCTGATAACAATTTAACTTTCTGTAGGATTTTTTTCTTTGTTTAATTTAGTCGCGTCACTCGAGTTCTCATACCGGAGAAGTTTGTAAATTTAACGTCTTCTTGATGAGTAGGCAAGGTAAAGACAAGTAATATTGCTTTTTGGAGTAAGCGTCAACTGGAAGAGAAATGTTAACGTGAGCTTTGGCAGCTTTGCAAACAAAATCCTTGAAAACCGATTATAGATTGGGCCAAGTTTTGTAACCTGTTCCTTATTGAGAAGAACTATAATTTTCAAGCATACTGTATTAATCCTCATTTTTATTTTGCAATCTCCCGTGGCTGGAGCTTTTCGTTAGGCAAGAGGGATAAGAGTAAGCTACTTTTGGAATGCCTTTTCAAAGGTACTTCGTCTAATTACAGTTACAGTTATGAGAGATATGCAAGAGATGGACAAGGCCCGAATAACATTTCCCGATTTCCCCTTAGAATTATCTAATAAGTTCCATTGTATGTTCTCCGGAGAGTTTTGTTGTAATGCTATACGGCAACTCACATTTAATTGTCCTTTTATTGTTACTTACAAAACGCGGTAACTTAATTTAACGAAACCTGTCCGTCTGATCGTTGTGTTCAAGGTAGGAAAAACCCCGGGGTTTTTGGGTTTGCTACCCACCCCGGGCGGGTTTTTGGGTTTTTGAGGGTTTTTGGGAATGGGGTTTTTGAGGGTTTTTGGTATATATTGTATGCAAAAACCCCAAAAACCCCGAAACACTCCCGGGGTTTTTGGTTTGAAAAACCCACCCGCCCAGGAAAAACCCTCAAAAACCCCTACCCCAAAAACCCGGGTGGGAGTACCTTGGTTGTGTTTGATATAAAATTATATACGCAGTTCGTGTCTTGAAACGTAGCATTTTCAACAGTACAAGAGAAGAGCCGAGCATACAAAAATTCTCCCTATTGGTGTTGAATAAGATTATTGTATGACGTAATATTATCATGATAATAAAATTCCAAGGGATGAATTTAATTAAAGGCACTATATACTGATTCATATCAAACGTATAGCAATTTATATTTACCGACTAGGCGTTAAAAAAATCATAAGCCATTTGGGCCAGGGGGTCCAAGAATGTAAAGCACAAAAGCATAAAATAGGCAGGGGTACATGTGAAAGCTCTCATTTTTAGCATTCAAATAAATCTAAGTATTACGATTATTACGCAAATGCCAGTGTAATTTTTGTGTATCTGCTACAGCAATGCACGATCTGTCTATTTTCCATTTCTGCCCAATTGATTTGTTTTAATGACGATATGTTTAATTTGTTTGAGAATATTTATTTTCTTTATTCAATAAACTATTTTAAAACAATTAACATATCCGTGCCGGCGTCGGTCTGGCCGGGGTGAGCGGGGCGGGGTAGTCAACCATATCCACAAAGTACTCATATGAAAAACTGGAAATTGTTGTATACAGAGATGAGAAAACCCCATTTTTGAAAAACAATGACTGGGTACGGGGCAATTGAATTGAATGGGTAAAAGTGGCTTTTATTCTATTATACAACGGCGGTATTACCATAACCCAATAAGCCTGCCCACCACTGTAAATGCGTACATTAAAACCCGGTTTTATTGGGAACATACCCATTTCTTAGTTCCCACTTTCTCATTTCTGGTTGTATAGTGATTTGTTCATATATATTTTTACTCCTTTACATACACATTACCTTGATAGTATATATGTAGTGAAGAATTACATTACAAAATAAACGCAACCCGTTTAAACTAGATTGTGTAAATTTACAATCTTTCTGTCAATAATGCCAATATTACACAGCTGACTCTTCGACCAAACTATTCTCCATTGCTTCTGCATTATTGAAGACATGATCAGCCGGTTCTGTTTCACAAACAGATTTGCAGAGGAAGATATAAGCAAATGAATAAATTTCACTCATGTTGTTGGTCAGGTAAAGAAAAAACACGGGAATCAGAACATTGTTTAAATGAATAAATGTGAGCAGGGGCCGCGGAAGCAGTTTTCGTCTGTGTGGGACTATTCAAATGTCAATTATATCTACACAAGACAGCCACGACCACGCTAAGCGTAGAGTGGAGATAACAGTGAAATCCCTTGTCTTCGTAAAGGATAACTTAATATGTAACATACAATAATTATATTTGATATCATTATATCATAGAGGAAACATCCGTGGTGCTAAGTCGTTTTATTTTAGTTCAATGAAAACTCTGCTTCAAAATTTAATGTTACATGGAAAATGTTGATTTGAAGTCAATGACTTCCATGTCTTAAAAGGTCAGGGGCCACAACGCAACCTTGACGCCAACTGCATTAATGAACTCCGACTTCGATGTCCATTATCATCATTATATACCATCAGTCGGGAATCCAGACTCGACGCGGCATGAAATTAATACGCATATATGCATGCTTGGTGGTGGAGTGTTCCTTCTAAGGAGTTCAAGCTAACGAGGTTTACGAAAGACCTTTAAAAAATTAAGAGCTCCCAGTCATGGGAATCCTAAAACACTCCTGAATCGCAGATATTTTGTATGTATGGATATATGTATGTATAATTCATTAGGTAGGAATGCAGATATAAATCTGCACCCAGCTAGTTAGTCCATCCTATGTGTGAAAAGATTTTGTAGAAGTTCGCCGTTTATTCTTATGAGGTTTAGTATGGGGAAATTTAACTGACTAAAGAGTCCCCTTATCAGTTTAAAAAAAATTGATTTATTGATAACAATCAAAAATTCATATATTGATAAGGGTACATCTTTCGTCACTTTATTTTACCCATGCTAAATCCCATAAGAATAAAGAAATTCGGTTAATTATAACAAAATATTTTCATACATGAGAAACACAATTTAGCTCATGGAGACATATGTAATATTTGGGATTTAGGAGTATTTCAGGATGGTAAACTACTTCCAATGACTGGAAACTCTTAATTTGTTACAAGTCTCGCCTACACCTCGTAAGCTGGCACCTTCGAATCATAGACCATGATTCATGGTTACTGTTCAAAAAGGCAATTTCTCTGTAACGCAGTTAGGAGCAAGCCACCACGCTGAGGCTCGACTATTTTATATCACTGTCTATTTCGCTCAATAAGGGTGGTAGTGTTCACTGCTCTAGTAGTGTCACTCAATAGCGTCTCCACATTGATTTTGTGCCCAGAGACAGTCGTTAAACCTATCAAGATAGTAGTAAAATGCATTTGGCGACATAACCTTTAAACGTTCGTATTTAGTTATTACGTTATTAACAAAACCTACTGAGCACAAATGTGCCACAAAGGAGCCAAATATTTTAAGCTATCAAAAATGGCTTGAAGTGCTCAATTTTTATTCAGTGTAGAAAAGCGCCGTGCAGGCACTTCAATGCTTGACTTTGTTGATTCGAATAGTTTAAATACAGCTATCCGTTTTAAATGAAGTCTAAACATTTTGCCGCATCTTTTCAATTTTTAAAACCAGTTTTAAAAAAGTAAATTCGATTTTCATCTATAGTGGAAACTTTTTTCCTCACTGTGTTTTTGTGTTTATTTTTTTACAAAATATTTTTATGGCTCATAAACACGATTTTTAGAGACTTTTTTCAGGGTGGGATTTCCCACCCAGAATAATTTGTGTGTAGGATTTTTCCTACCCTNTTTTTTACAAAATATTTTTATGGCTCATAAACACGATTTTTAGAGACTTTTTTCAGGGTGGGATTTCCCACCCAGAATAATTTGTGTGTAGGATTTTTCCTACCCTTCCTACACGGGTGCGCGGCCCCTGAATGTGAGCAATGTAATCCAACCAGGGAGGCGGGACGCATCGACTCCTACCCTGATTAGAATCCGGTACAGAGTCATTACAATTTCACTAGGTAGCCACGTCGAAAGAAATAAAATTGAGTAGAGATACACAAAACGGAGACAACGAACTGCACCGTCAATTCCTTTTCTGGGTATCCTCTGTGAATTATAATTTGTTTTAAATTTTCTTTGAACAGTGTCACGCCAGAAAAATTCCATTACATAGTTCAAAATTAGAAAATCATACCTTGAGAACGTAGAGAAATTTCAACTTGGATCTAATACTGTACATCGCTGTTGGTATAAAATAAACAAGTGGGCACTTATTACAATATTTAATTAGACTTTCAGGCTTTCACCACCTTCATCTCATACACAAAACAAAAGACCCCAATATATATTTAACTCTACAGTAGTAGTTAATTAAATAGTTACCGTAGCAGATGTAAACTGAAACCGCCAGGTGAATAAATATGAACCTGAATATCTCTTGTGTCACCATTGCAGCAACAGATCCCATCAGGTTTTTTTGCTTACATCTTCCAACACCAGTATCAGGATTTAGGACATAGTTGACAGTAAACAGGGCAGGAAATCCTGCTATTGCTGCAACAGACCAGATCAGTGTTGTCGCCCGCCAAATCAACAGTTTAGCGGTTGAACCGCTGAGCGTTTGCACAACGACGTAGAATATTCCGATGATTGTGAGAGTGTAGGATACCAGAATTGAGCCTGCCATTAACATATAAACATAAATCAAACAATAACCCGCATAGACATCATCAATATATTGCCGTAATTTAGAATTGTTTAACCCCATTTCGACCTCTAATTAAAATTTTTAATTTAAAAACAAACTCACCTCTAAGAAAGGAAAACAGTCTACACAAAACTGGTCCGGTGAAGACAGTGATGAGATTAACTTTTTCGGCGACGAATAGTGTAATAAGGAAGGAAAACGAGACTCCCGTGACGCACATTTGTATAAAGAAAACGCTGAGTGGGCGACTGTGAATTTAAGTAAATCTAAAGACATTATTTCTTCTAAAACCACAAAGTTACACAAAAAATATTTCGTGTTATGCTTATACTTCGTACCTTAAATTTGTCTTTGGCGATTCAACAGTGATGCACAGAACTCTGAGATTTACCAACACACTGCTGAAAGCAACACACAAAAATAGCACCACTTCAATTCTTTTACTTTCGCTAACATCATGCACAGGGGCTTCTTCGTCTTCCTCAAATCAAACCGAGGTGTTGAATGTGGTGGGGACAGCGGTTGGAAATTGAGAATTGTTTTCCTCCATATCATATTCCCTATTCCTGAACCATCACTTTTAATAAACGGGAAATTCGGCGAAAATGTAGCTCGTAATCTTTTATGTAGGTGTGTGTTAAAATCAGGTTCATGAAATTCGAGTTCTTGCTTTTTGGAACGGTTGTGAAAGAGATCGATGCAACGGGATGAGTGTAGCAACTGAGAGCCAGGCACAAACTGAGAGCTAGTCCTTGGGTTACCGTATATTTAAAGCGACAACCAAAGAAAGTAAATTAAAGGGAAGCAACAGCATGAACACTCAAAACTAGTGGGAAGTTATCCGAACCAAGCAGTTGCAACACGTAGGTGGAATGAGTTCGGCGCATATGACACCATATTAAAAGATTGTATTCAAGATTGTTTGTGATGTAGAGAAGCGTTGTTAAGTTCTTGGACTGGAAATCAGTTGATCATAAATTAACTTACAATAACGCAAAATAGTCAATTTTATTGTCACTATATCTCTGAAGTGTTGTCAACATACGGTGCAATTTTCAAGTTTTAGAAGTGAACCGTTTAAAAATACGACATTTGAAATTGAAGCTGTCGCAAAACGTGCCTGCCACTTTTCTCAAAATGAAGCTGGGAAAAGTCTTCTTCTTACGTGGCTCCGTTTTAAAAATGAAGGTTCTCCAAAAAGTACTATTTACAACTATGTAAAAAAGTACGGAGAATTCAATAAAGTTGATCTCAAGAAGTGTTTGGGTGTGACTCCCCGTCTAGCAACCCTCAAATTTAAATTGCGGATTCGAAATTTTTGTGTGAAGACTCCATCTGTTCATGTGACTGACACCGCCAAAAAAGTCAAAATCAGCAAATGTTTGACCTGTGATTTTATAGAACAGAAGCTGTGGATCACATCCCTAATCAAAATGAAGGCTCCAAAGTACATGGGCGAATAGAAAAACCGAGTTCAGGCAGCTAGCAAGCAATGTTGACAAAAAATTGAGCGAGAAATCATCGTGATGGAGGACCAAATTTTGTTGACTTCCGACGCGAAGGAAAATACTTCTCCAGACAAGTTCCATGCAACAAGGAGTGGAGAACCAGAATATAAAGTCCGTTTTTAACCAAAATTAAAATTTACTAAAAAATGACCAGTTTGGAAGGCGTTTGACTCCTGCGGCAATTTGAGTGATATTTGCTACAAAAACAATAAGGCATGCTATATTTTATTCAATTCGATGGCTACTTTATGGTTGTGAGAATGAGATTCATCGTTAATAGGTGTTTCTGATATAAAATCCTATTTTAACGATATTGTCTCCGATGAAAAAATTTAATCAAATTATTTCTCTTAATCAGTATTTACAAATTGGAATGGAATGTAGTATATAATAATCTATAATAATCGATTATTGTTTTTGACCGGAGACAATATCGTTAAAATTGGATTTTATATCAGAAAGGGGCTATCCAAAAAAACGTAACGCTGCTTAACATAAGCGGGATAGCCCTGCTGCCTTATCTTACACATGTTAACCGAGCGTTACGTTTTTTCTGGATGGCCCCAAACACCTACTAACGATGGATCTCAAACTCACAACGATAAAGTACCCATCGAATTGGATGAGAACCATTATCTCAAACAACAATCACTCTAATGTCTCCCGATCGAACAGTTTTGGACTTTTTGTAAACGGAGGTACTCTAACAGACTGGAGAAGCCCAAAAACCGGACTGGATTAATGCGACTACAAAACGAAATCAGCCTCGAAGTTGCTGAAAAGTCCGGCAAGACCCGAATTGGGTTCTTGAAGTAAACGGTCCTCTCTGTTGGCCAAGAAGTGGCTAGGAAGGTTATGGTGGACACTAATCTGTAGCTCAGACTCTGCGCTTTTTTATAGCAAAAAAATTGTCCATAAAATTGTCTAATAACATTTTGCAATAAACGCGTTTTACCAGTCCAAGTACCTTACAACGCCTCTCTATGTATGCTGCAACTATATAACTTTTATGGTAGTTAAATTGCTTAGTCATACAAAACTGAAATCGATTCGGCAACTCCACTTCAAAGGATATCCATATGTATGTTTTTCCACCCAAGTTTGCCGAGAAAAGACTAATTCGCAACAAATGAAGCTTTTAAATAATCGTCTGAAAAGCTTTGAATTGTGAAATTGCTTGTGTTTAGACCCAACCCCCATGTTCATAAATAATTTTTAAGTAGTTTCCCTGTCTGCCATAAATACTAAAATTAAATAATATTCGGGTAGGTCTGGGATATTGGACAAATGATCAATGAGAACGCAATAAAATTTTGTAGAAATAAAATAGTGGATCTTACGAAACTAATTAATTCTGTCTTTAATTTG
Organism: Cyphoderus albinus; assembly: GCA_021029165.1. Taxonomy (NCBI): domain Eukaryota; kingdom Metazoa; phylum Arthropoda; class Collembola; order Entomobryomorpha; family Paronellidae; genus Cyphoderus; species Cyphoderus albinus. Next base: position 469 of record VYYJ01003423.1, on the reverse strand, counting down.
AGAATAAAAGTTTTATTGCAACCACCACGTAGAACCTGATTTATATAGAATAGCTTGAAACTCTACTTTCGGAAACTTTTGTAATGGGAGGCATCACCGTTTGTCAAATTCCGTAAGAAGCTGAAGCTGTAATTTAACTAAATCGGAAATGAATGTATATTATTAAAGAAATGTACTATTAAAATATTGTGGTATTAAAATGTAGTATTATAGTAGCCTACTATTAGTAGGTACCTCTTATTTGTCAGGGCAGAAAAACCTTAATTCAGCAATACCGTGTACATACATAGAGAAACTTTTTTCATCTTCAGTCATAAGAAAAACTTTTTTAGAATATTGCGCCGAAACAGCCAGTTTCAACATTAAATAAAAATGTAACCTAAAGTTAAGACACAAGCAAATTCCAAGTTAAAATAAAATGACTCTACTGTTTAAATTTTTTCATCACGGTACAGTGTTTCCAAATCCT
>VYYJ01003422.1:0-16675 GCA_021029165.1 Cyphoderus albinus | reverse complement strand
GGCAACACCGGCAGAAATGGATTTTACTTAATCAACCTCACCATTAGTTTGAATCGAATCTGCCCAAAACAACTGTCATGTGTAAGTATATACATTCTGTCTTTTGAAGAATTTTCTTTACATCTACAGTTCTTGCAATTGTTATTATTTATTATAACTGAGATTAATTTTTTTTTATTTTATGATTAGGAAGGTGTAATATAATTTCCTATAAAACTGAAATCTGCTTTGAGGGACTTTGTCTTCAGAGCTGAATTTTCATACATTGGAGTTTGTGTAAGTATTATAAAGTATAACAAAATTAATTATTAGTCAGAAAATATTTGTAAATACGTGGTACACTGATAAGTTTGTTAGTAGTGTGGAAATAGTCAAAATTGGTCACTAATTGCAATTCTGTCTTTTCCCCAGCCCAGGAAAACATTCGAAACGGAAACTAATAGTGTACATGATCATTATGGAGGACTAGAACAAACTTTCTTTTTCGATCTCATCACCATGGTTTCAGCCACCATCAATTTTATCATTCAATTTACACCTTATCTTTCTTGAAGCAAAATATCAACTATCTCCTTTGGCGACCTGGAAACAAAACTTCAATGCTCAGAAATGGAACAACGGACCACTGGAATTAATGGACTACCGACTAACAGATAATTTTACTTTTTTACATTTAACGCTTAGCTTTTAAATTTTTGGTACTAGGCTTAGATTAATTTAAATTTGTTGTTTAACGAATGCCGCCAGGCCGCCATCGCAGTTTAAGTATTCTGCTGTATTTCATTTCGTATGATTTACTATAAACTAAACTGTATTTAATGGCACAGGTTTTGTAAACTTATATTCGGTAACTACGGTAAAGAAAATTATAAACCAACATGCATACATACACCTCTCTTATAACTACGATACCACTCAAATCACAAATTCGGGTTTTTCGCAATTAAACGTACATAACAGGAATTGAAAAAAGGAAGAAAATGTATAGGTTAAATAATTTTGGTAATTATTTTTCGTCGAGATTTCCACACTCCAAAAAATCATTTCCCTTCATCTTTATGCGAAAGACTTCTGAATTCAAAAGTTATTGAAATGGACATATGTAGTATTGAACAATTTAGTTTCCTTATTACAAATTACAAATTTAATTTATATAGAAAATTTTATTAGTTGAAGACCAGGTACACAAATTACTTGCAAAACAAGTTGTAAGTAATGAACTGTATTTAGAAAATTACGATAGGTTAATTTTGATTCGTTCCACGCTCTATCTTTACTGGTCTGTGACGCCGATAAAAGGACTTACATATAGGCTGGAGAACCACGCTAATCCGATAGAGGTTCTAAATTTTTGGTAATAGGCTTAGGTTACTTTAAGTTAGTTGTTTAATGAATGCCGGCATTGCAGTTTAATGATATTATGTTTTATTTTATTTCACGTCATTTGCTATAAACTAAACTGCATTTAAAATATTGATGGCGCAGGCTGGAAAACATGTATTAGGTAGTGATGGCGAAGAAAGTTATAAACCAAAATGATTGCACCTCTCTTATAATTACGCCACCACTCAAATCGCACATAAGAGTTTTACTTACTCAATTCAAACTCACATGGTTAGAATTGAAAAAATTGGAAAATATATTCATGTGTTAATTATCTTTGGTCGTGATTACAACCGTCACAGAATCCCTTCATTTTCCAACCCTTCATTTTTATGCGAAAGAGTTCTGCATTTTAAAGTTTATGGAATGGAAATATTGTACGTACTACAACTTTGGAACAATGTAGTTTCCTCATTACAAAATACAATTTTATATCAAAGAGAAAATTATATTATTTAAAGACCAGCTACACCAATTACTTTGCAAACAAAAAATATTTGCGTAGTAGTAATGAACTGCAATTTAAAAATTTACGATATATTAACTATGATTCATTCCACGCTCTATTTTTGCTGCTATAATTATAACATGCCAAACATAGATACAATTGATTTTAATGTTGACTCAGGCTTAAATTCAAACGTAACTTGATACAGATGAAACTTAATAGAATAGAACACAAGGTGATCAGACATTTGTTACCAACTAAACGAAAATGAACAACTGAACCTCAAGTCTTCGTTTTTTTCTTCAGTTTTAAACAAAACAATACTCCACATTGCGTCAATGTTTTCCACATTAGTTTAATTAAGTAAGAAATAAAATTAAGAATCAAATTGGTTTTCGAAAAGTAAGGAGAATTCAATTATCATATGCAAATGAATACCTGCACTGTTTAAGGTAATGATTATACTGGTTTTTAATGCTTAATAATTTACCTAACTACAGAAATAAAAGGTTTACTCTGATTTTTTCTGTGTTTCATTGCCTTAATTTTTGCTACGCATCACTGCCATAATAAAGTACACAAATGTATGTGTCTATATACTACAACAAAATCAATGGTGGTAATGAACTCAACCACGGGACGACATGTCCGCATCATGGCTCTAAATAATTATGGTAAAACTGTCCTCTCGTTTGATTCTTATGAAAGTTAAGCGGTTATCCTATCTTGTCAGATTACTGGTAAAATATAAACATTAAAGTTTCAATTCAACATTGAGAAGTCGATGCTGTGATGTTGCTTTGGAAATAGGTTTACAAGTTTAAAAAAATTCAATATTCGTTTTCTATTTAATCAAGAGTCGGGTGATGAAAATTTGTATTTTCCACAAAAGTTTTAAATAATTGTTGTCGTAATTAAGGTTCGTTTCTCTTTTAATTTGCAACAAAAATGACTCACACGCAAAATTGCTTGCTGCTTTGACTTATCCACAACTTGTAGACCACATTAATACTTTTGAGGATTACTAGCAAGACGAATTCGTAACACAGTGTTCCGTTCCTAAACTTAATAGGACAGTATATTTTCTTTGCAATTTTTTTTAAATACTTTAAATATTAATTTAAATTTACTTTTAAATTTTACAACAGAAGAACTGACTCTCCAGTTAACCTAGATTGTCCAGACTCTGGTTAACCAAACCAGGACAAAATATTACTTCAAGAATAGGGAGATGTTCATGTTGTTTCATTTCTGGCATTACTAACGTTGATACAAAAGTTTGTAGCCTCAATGTAGAATCTGTTATCGTGTGTTTATAGGCAATTTGAAATTTATAGGTTACTGTTAATTTACTTACGTATACTTAATAATTGTAAGTAATTCGACGGTGGAAGAGCGGGAGTAGGATGGTAGTGACACTTTACAGTACAGTGAAGCAGCTGAAAAATGTAGGGCGTTTCCAACTTGTTTCCTAGGTATTGCATTGCCCGCAATTAGGTACAGGTCATAATCCTCCCTGTTTATTGGTATTGGTATGGTACTTTTTTATCTTCATCTTATCGCTCACACATCTCATCCTATCATGTCTCTGTTAGACAATTCGACAGGCATTGACGCATTCTTTTTAAATTTATTCCGAAGTGAGAAGTCATACGATAGACCTCCTGCCAAATTCTTCGTTATACCTATGTCATTTTTGATGCAGGTCACGCAATACAAGCCATCCGCCTCACCTAATGCGTTTGCTTCTTCGGATGCAAAATGGTACTTGAAAGTGGGTAAATGCCTACAATAAAAAGAGTTGCCATGCCAATCAAACATGCCAATTAAAATGTGAAGAAATATAAAACTCTGTAGAAATACTTTGCCGAATTAGTTACCAGATTCTATCTACATATTACACAGCGACTAGCCACCGCTGTGTCTCTTTCGTCGTAAAAACGTAATATTTTGGGAGATTACAGCTTGTCTCCCTCCTGTGACCTCTCCCTCCCTCCTGCGAGTCCTGTCCATTATTTCCACCGCCATTCTTCAAAGTGAGGCTTGTCGCGTCTCTTTCCGCAAGCGCCTCGCTTTAATTGAAATAAAATAATTCACAAAATCAACATAAACCCTAATCAAATAGTCGTTCGTGGTTTGCTGCCATCCATGAAATTAAAATCAAATGAAATTAAATACTTTCATTCTACCACTTTCAGACATGCAGGTTGTTATATATAACTATTTATGTTACGGTGGGCATATCTCTACACACCGAATAAGACTATTATATTTAAATGCAAGACTTTACAGAATACACCTTTTTTTCAACAAAATTAATTGTTGTAATTCACAGCTTATCTCGCCTTTCATTTTTGAAGTTAAAATCATAAATTTGACCACACTATTGTACACCGTAGTGTAAAAACAAGTTAAACTGGACAACGACATCCGCCCTTTAGCATGAAGTGCGTTTCATGTTCTTCGCCGTTAATGTTCAGTGTTTCTTCTGAACCTGCTAGTCTCAAGAAGTGGGGTGCAATGATTAATATTATGTCTGTTCTTCTAATTTCTCCAATGCCGTTACGAAACCATGTAGATTCCGCAATCAAGCTCTTAAATACAATTCGACAGTTATGGTGTTAATTGCATTCAAACAGGTAATGATTCAAAGTATACATTTCAGGCCTGCCATTAAAGAGACTCTAGTAAACTAGAAGCCCTCTGATATTCGAACTTCAGCACACCTTTACTAACGTTCTTTAAGCAAAGCACCTAAAAGTGCACGCTTTAAAACTTCAACTTTAGAGCAAGGAGACAAAGCTGTTTTAATTTAATGTTTATTATGTGAAAACATACTATCATATTTCGGGGTGTGACACAAAAGCGAGATCGTGACTTGTGCATTTTTCTGACAAGCAGAATAAAGTCAAAAGCTCTTCATTATTTTTTCATGATAGAAAACATATTTTTCTTCAATCATATTTGACCATTGAACAAAAATGATAATCTTCTAATCTCTAGTAGCCACTGCCTATCCTCAAGAGACATGGTTTTGTCCTATTTACACAAGAAGATGTAGATATGCGGGTTTCGTTCAGTTTCTCAAATGCCGACACGGCACCATTTAGATTTTGTCCGCATGGTCTTTGCTTAACTTAATTTGCAAGCCTTCTAATTTTCAAAAGTGAATAGCGTTCCACAATAACTTTTCAGGAACCGCTCCAATGTATCTTGCTAAGTTCCTTATTTCACTTTTTCAGTGCAACTCTGTCAATACAAATGCCATTATCTGACTATCCGGAGGTAATTTTCATATGTATTGAAGAATGTAGTCAATCCGTGTGTGGCAACATTTTCTCTATGGAATATATTCAATCAAAAGTATACATTATGTATCCAGCTAAATTTTACAGCTGAAATTTTACTGTACATGACTTAATTGAACTGAATACTGATCACAAAACCAATAATTGTCGACATGTCTCCGTCTTCTTTACAATTTCAATAACTATAACTATGCATACTAATTCTTTCCAAATATAATTGTTGCCAACCTAAGTATAATATGTATGTTGTTAGCAAATTAGCCGAAGCGTCTCCTATTTAAAATTAATGGTAGGAACCTCATCGTTAAATATGAATGTAGTTCCTTCGTTCAGAGTTAAATAAAATAAAATCGGAAGCGTTCAAATAAATTGAAATTGAATCAAAATGTTTTAAGGTACGCATATTCTATATTTTCTTTGTGATGGCGCAGGTTGGTAGACAAAATTATGAATTAAAATGAACTCACCTCTCTTATACATAATTACACGATCACTCAAATCACAAATAAGGATTTTACTTACTCAATTCAAACGTACATGGTAAGAAATGAAAGTACGAAAATCATCGTTGTAAGCTGATTGACTCATTTTGGTAATTGGTAATTATCTTTTGTCGAGATTTACATACGCCCTCCACAAAATCTTTTTTTTCCAGAAATTACTTGCAAACAAAAAACATTTGCGTAGTAGTAATGAACTGCTGTTTAGAAAATTACGATATATTCATTATAAATGATTCATTCCACGCTTGATCTGTACCGCTGTAATTATAACATGCAAAATATGCATGTGTACAACTGATTGGAATGTTACTTGAAATTTAATTTGAGGAAGTAAGATCAATTGAAAAATAGACTGGAATTTTTTTGTCCATATATTCTGCTCGTTGGTTTATTAGGTGACTAAAATTATCCATTATTGCTTACAATTTAACATTATGATGAGAATGAGCGCTTCATTTTGTGTTACATATATTCTATGCCATTCTAATTTAAATTGAAGTGATTAATTTAACCAGACTGAATTTTATTACTGCAACAGGTAATAAACAGCAAAAGTATTAGTAAACCGTCACTGGTTATTGTTGCAAATAAACAAATTTAGTGAAATTGGTATGCAGTTACTATTAATGTTGTTGGTTTAGCAGCGTAGCAAAATTTTTGGCTCATAAAGGGATTGTATGTCATCAGTCTGGCTAAGTTATGATTGTTTGAATTCACGTTAAAGAGATTTTACAAAGGCAAACAAACGCAGTTACATCATTATCGTCATTCGTCATCTTGCAGTAGTAAACTTTATGCTATTTATACGATTATACATATGTAACGTATGTAACAGCGAACCCCCAATTAATCCATTAGCGATTCTCTTCTCAATTTAAATGTGCTCTTTTGGGCGGGCTTGATGGTGCGACGCTGCAACTCTATAAGATAGACGGCATTGCAAACAACGGAACCTGACAGCGTCAGCATGTGCCTTAAAAAAAATCAAGATTGAAATTTCAATCCCAAAAGCAAAGTGAAAGCAATCATTAAACCCACATTAACATTAAAAATTTAATATTTTAAACGCCGTTAAAAATTAATCTTAAACATTTTCAAAGACGTTAACATTCTGCATAACGTTAGTTCCAGGTACAACGTTAGATTTGGCGTTAGTCCACTGTTGTATCCAGCTTAAAATTGCTTAAACTTATAAAATTAATCTAAAAGAGAATTGATAGCTTCAAGTAACTTGACACAATATGTAGATGCGGATTAATGTATTATTCACACATTTACACATTCAGGCATTGTACCCTACAACAACCCCATATTCTTATTTTTTGTATATTTCTCATTCGGAAGTAACTTGTGTGTTTTAAGGAACCACCAATCAAACCAAACTTGGAGCATTGGTGATCGAGCAAAAGCTGTGTTTAGGATCTACGGCCTAAGAAACCAAAGTAACATTGAAACTAATATTTTAAAGCACCGTTAAAAATTTAACATTAAACATTTAAATACAAAGATGTTACCATAAGGATCTGACTCAAATCTGAACTTACCCAAGATCACTGGCTGTCCAAAGTTTTACCCTTGGCGGTTTATATAATTACTTTGTTGTGCATTTTCCATACGCAATGTGATTCAAATGTAAAGTTGCTTTCGGCTGACTCATCCACAAGTCATTTTACTTTTGAGGACTAACAGCAAGGCGCAACACAAACATTTTTCGGTTTAGAAAATTAATATGACAGCAGATTTTTGTAGCGCCTGTCCTACTTAAATAAGTTTAGGTATTTATTTAAATTTATTTACTTTTCAATTTTACGTCGGAATATAAAGTGTAGCATGAAGCGCGTTTCATGATCTTCGCCATTGATGATCAGTGTTTCTTCTCTGAAATGATTATTCTCAACAAGTGAGGTGCAATGATCAATATTATGACTGTCCTTCTAATTTCTACAATGCAGTTACGGAACCATGTAGATTCCGCAATCATGCTCTTAAAGTTAAAACTGTACGCAACTAGAAGCAATGGGATTCAATTCCAAACTATAAATCTCAGTCTCGAGTTGACCCAATTCTCTAGCTAACTTGAAGTTTCTTATACAAAAAATATTGTACGAATTCATTATAAATATTGTTATGTTAAAAGTGTAGCGACTCCAGGTTAGGGCGTTGATGGTAGACGTAAAAAATGAAAGGAAGAAAAAACACAAGACGAGAACTTGACTGGTTAAAAAACGGAAATTGAATGCCACTTCATCTTTATTCATTTTCTTTCTCTTGACCATTATGACGTTTTGATGCAACGCATTGCATCATACTTTACATTACACTCTTAGCCTAATGCCTCACTCGTAAGAATTTAACGTCTTTCCTAATATAAATGATTGTAAAGCTAGGTAATCTATACTACTGTAAGATAAATACATTTAGCCATTTAGTTTCTACATGTATATAGTCTTTTCTCTTAACTGTTGTTGTCTGGTCGCTGAAAAGTATTCTGCTTCCACTTAGCGAAACCCACAAGGAGAAAAGTCCAGACAGAAAATGTTAATAAGTAATTTGATATTTTGTTGCACTGGATTGTGTAATTGCTATAGGGTCTAACATTCAGAAATGGATCTAAAAAGTAGAAGCGGTTGATTTTCATTCTCCCACGGCATGAAGAAATTCAAAAAAAAAGAAGAAATTAAGCCAAAATTAAAAAAATTGTCCACTTGTAAATTTGGTGCATGTCCGAATAGAAAGCTTTTGAGATATGCATATATTAATAACTGAACCGTGTTCACTGATGTTATCTTGAAAAAATAACGGCCTTATAAACAAAGACATAAAATGTAAATTATGTCTAATGTGTTTTTATAAAATAACATTATTTACTAATTATAATGTAAATAAATATTTTCTGGCAGGATATGAACGTCGAATCCTCTTTCAAATTACTGGTTTAAATAAATCGTCATCACTGCTATCAGAATTGATAGAGCTAGATGAAGATGGGGTTGAGCAGCTCAACTGGAGCTTGACTCCCGACGCATTAATTTCTCCGCCTGGCGAGACATACTTTGTTTCAGATTTATTAACTCCCGTAGCAATTTCTTTGGCCTCGTTTTGTGTTGACCCATGGTGTTCCCCCTTGCCCCCTTATCCTCAGCATTAATAACTCCTTTTCTTTGTCCATAATTTAAAAGTCATTCGTAGCCACAGTTTGTTACTGTCTGTCACGTCACTTCTTTACTTCATCGTTACGTAACCGTCCGTAACATTTTAAGCGTTCAAATAGATAAAGCATCTTAAAACCTGCTACTTAATTCAACCGATTATTCATTGTTTGCTGAGCAAATCTTTCTAACAAACTTTGTATGCGTTTCCATTAACGGCGAATGTAACGCGGCTTGGAACGGTAGAGAAAGTATTTGCTACTCCGCCCTGTGGTTATAATTCCTGGATCCTGATGGTGTTGTACGCGAATTGGATTCCTTAGTTTGGGCCTTCATTTCAATGTGGTAGTTGGTGAGTAGAGTTTGCCTGTTTCTGCGAAGTATATGAGTGGCATTAGACATACATAAATTCGTTGTCGAACCAGCGAAGCATAATAGTGAGGTTGTACGAGTAAGCTGAGCTTGTTTATCTTCAACTTTGCATTTGTCCAAGTTTGATGAAGTTTCCTCCTCAACTCGTTCATAATAACATTCTGGAGTTATAACTCAAATTTTTAAATTTTTATATATTCTTTAGAAGTATTCAAGTTTATGTTAGTGTTTATGTTAGTGGTGACATGTTTGTTTATCAGAGACATATCACGGTGAATTTCTTCTAGAATTTGTTACATATATTTGGGTGTAATTGTACTTTAATACTTAATATTATTGATGATGAGAAATTGAGAAGTGGCTTTATTATTCTTATACTTGCAGCTTATTCGATTTTCTTTTTAATGAAGTAAATGGAGCGCATCAACCTCATTGTGAAATAAATGAGTCATATAATAAGCATTCCAATCCGTTTACATTGATTTGTTTGCTGATGCTTCCTGAGTTGCACAAATTCGGCAATTAGATATTTTTACATGAGAAATTTACTCCGTTCCGATCATAAGCCTCTTCGTTCCAAGTAACAAATGTCCATGCTTGAAATCGTCGGCAGTATCTATAAAAAAGCTATAGATTCGGTGATTACTGTATTTTCATCGCATCGATTGATATATATTTATAAAGAGAAGTATTATAAATTACGGCTAAAAATTAAATACTCACAGTATTCTGGTTTTTCAAGAAATGACTATAGTTATTGAATGATTGAAAGCCACCACCACCACAGGAATTTTATTATCCTAAAAGATTAAAATAAATATTTTTGAAAATAAACGAATTCCGACGAACTTCAAGCTGGGTTATTGAAAGACCTTTCCACTCCTCTGCTGTGGGCCACTAAATCTTACAACGGTCGCCACAGCAGAGACCAGAAGAATGAACGAGAAAAGGCAAAAACCAAGTCACGAACAAACAGCACGGCACTCTGCATGATTTTATGTTTCCGTTAAGTACTGTTCCACGGAGGGCAGGATGCTGGAGCACAATGTTTATACGGAAGAATGTAGATTCTGTTATCATGTGTTTAAATATAATTCAAGATTTTTTGCAAACTGTTTTTTTTTGTTTTGCAAAGTGAGCGAATGCTGTTTAAAAAAGACCCGATGAATCATAATACAGTGTTTAAAATTTTGAAACGGAATATTTTCTTACACAAAACGAAAAGATGTAAAAATTTGAATAAATATTTCGTATAAACAGAAAAAAAGTTTAAAACACGGATTATCGGTTTTTGTAATCTAGAGTGTGTGTTCAAAAAATCATAAAATATTAATATTATTAACAAGACGTCGTGTGAATGTTGTACATTGTAGTACCGTCGCAGGCTGTGGACTTGTGGAGTATGAGTTAATGAATGTTACTGCTACAGCAACAGAAGCTCAAGAAATGAGCTGGATATGATATGACTTTTAAAAATAATTATGGAGGACTAAGAAAATACCACTCTCTCACTATAAACTTCGCATAGTAGGCTAAGCCTACTAGGCTTTACCCTGAACCGATAGTCAGGCACAGGCATGTCTTTTCCAATAACTGTCAACATTAAAGTTCCTGGCTTGTTGTCAGCCTCATTAGTATTGGATGAGGCAGCAACAGAAGCAGCGCCTTCGCTTCGTGAATCAGTTGGGGAGGTACCTCCGGCGGCGGAAACAGACGGGTTGTTGTTTACCGCTGCTGCTGCTTTGGTGACAACACTACTTCCTGTAGTTAAATTCATTTTCGTCCACCAATTGGTATTAGGCGAAATTATAAATAATCGTATATTAAACTAGATACAATTATATACCTGCAAAAGAAAAAATCAATTGAGAGTGCTGAAACCAATCTTAACAACAAGTCAATTTCCACTGACTGACCTAGTCCTGAAACTTTTTATGAAGTTAAATTGAAGTTGAAAAACGATATACTCTTCTCAACAGATCGGTTGCACGAGACGTGTTCCAAATATAAATAGTTCATTTTGATTATCTAGACTGTATAAGTGAGATGATAATTATTATAACTATCCTACCTATTTTTCCAATGCAGATGCGGAACAATGTAGATTCTGATCTCGTGCACTGAAATAAAATTCATGGTGTTAGTTCCGTTCATGATAGAGTGATTTGTCTTTGCCAATTTTATTAGAACAAAGGTAAACGAAACTTAATAGAATATTGTTGCATGTATGAAACATAATGTATCAGCGTAATCAATTAATAAGGAAGTTGAAAAGCTAGATATAGATTTAAAAAATATTTTATTGTGGCAGACTCACACACTTTGGAGTACAAATTGTGACGTTATTGTAATTCATAATTGTAAATAATGATACAAAGATGCATTTTAAAAAATTACTACGACTCTTAAAGATTATACTCGGCTCGTTATAAAGAAGACATGAAATGTAAAATAAATATGTCTAGTGTGTTTATATCAAATAACATTATTTACTAAATGTAATGTAAGTCATTATTTCAATTTCGAATACTCTGCTGCATGAAAGAAAGCAATACTTGTGTTGAAATATGTAAGTACGTATATGTATCAAGATTCTCTATGAACAAGCTACTGTTTAGCTGAAGTTATTTAATGAAGTAAGTAAAGACTAGAGAAGTGTCGTTTGCTTTTTCAAGTAAAATTAATTAATGTAGATTCTGCAATAAAGCTCTTAAACACAATTCGACAGTTATGGTGTTAGTTGCATTCACAGAGAAGTAATGATTCAAAATATGAATTTCAAACCAGCCATTGAAGAGACTAAACCCAGAGATTTGCGTGTATTACCCCCTTCTGTGACAATCATTTATATGGTTGCTGATGGTGATGTTATGATGGACTGGAAGAAAAAGGGTTCGCCTTGTCTGTACATTGTCCTATTGAATTTGAGAATGACAACTCTTGAGCAAAGCTTTCTTAAGGTAAAGTAAAGTGTACTCAGATTCATTTTTATTTCACTATTTCAATTNGTGATGTTATGATGGACTGGAAGAAAAAGGGTTCGCCTTGTCTGTACATTGTCCTATTGAATTTGAGAATGACAACTCTTGAGCAAAGCTTTCTTAAGGTAAAGTAAAGTGTACTCAGATTCATTTTTATTTCACTATTTCAATTATGTAATTCTGGGTAATTGATATCAATAAAATTTTAGTGTCATTTCAATTTTTGGTTATTACAATAGAGACTTAAGCACAATCACTCATAAATTTGACCCACCCAGAAGATTATGCACTGTAATTATATATGTAGGTAAAGTCAGACGTTATTCACAATATCTACAGAATATCTATTTAAACTTTAATTTACCATTTGATTCACAACTTCGTAATTTTCGGACTACCCATTTAAGCCTGAATTTATATACTAAAAGGACAAATCTTTCACGTTTAAAACGGAAACGGAACAACCCCAGTTGGATGGCCCTTTTGTATCATGAAGGACAATGTCAATTGATGAGTTAGCTAAGATAATGCCTGTTAAACCTCCAACAGTAAAAAGAAAAGCACCGCTATATATTACGCCACTGTTCTAAATATAGCTCATGATTTATAGTGCTAAGATTGTATTCATAAAAAAGTTAAGAAAACATCCCTAAAAATGAGCGTAATTGATTGATAATCTTTTAACATAGTAATATTGTGATATGCATAAAGTTGGATCAATGTAGCATCGACTTATATTATTTTGGGTATTTGCATGTGTGCATCACATTAGTACATACAAAAAGTATCGATTTACTTTACAGATATACATATACAGATTTCTCTACGGCCTGATCAATTTTCTTGGCATTGTTTTATCTTGACCCTTGGTACCTTTAACCCCCGCATCAGTAACCCCTTCTCCGTGTTGGTATTTCATTCAGAAATCCTTCGTGTAGTCACCTTCTGTTAGTGTCTGTCTCTGTCACGTCACCACCTGAGGATAGATTATCTTCTGAATTGTTTAAATTATCCTGATTAAGTTTACACCATGATGCCTTTATTCACAGCAATGTTGATACAGAACAATATAAATTCTGTTATCATGTTATTAATTCTTTTACAATACATTTTTCAAGTAGATTGAATGAAAATAAACACAAATACTTATTAATAAGAGATTTTTAGTCCATTTTTGAAAACCAAGTTGTGACCATTGTGTTTTTAACGTTGTATTCGGCTCCCAATCTTCTGCATTTCGGATACAAAAGATACTACGACAGTTACACAGTCGTTTATTGATGGGGATGTTAATGTTACCTCCTGAAATTATACTGGTGTATTATTTCCTACAATAGCATCTTCGTTAGAAAAGTAGTTGTACTTTTTTATATTCTGTGTTGCAAATCCCAAAATTTTATACACATACGTAGTACTATTCGCTGTAGTATTGAATTGATTGAATTTTGTATGCCAGTCATATGTACAATTTATTTTTTATGTTCATCACTTGATAAATTGAAATTATTACTTCCTTTACTACAGACCCTGAGGATTTTCAAAAGTCTATGTTGTATAACGTTAGTTCTAGGCTTCACATTTACTTTAGTCCACTGCTGTATTCAGGTTAAAATCGCGTAAGCTTATAAAATTAATCTTATTACAAAAATCATTTTAAAAAAATGATTTGCTAACTTAACGTAACTTGATATAAGATGTAGATGCGGGTGAATGTATTATCCGCCGTCAATGGACAGTGTTCTAAATATTATCTGGGTGTGGTCATGTACTACATTCCATATTATCGCATTAGTAAAAATAATTGGTTTGCTTATGAATTGAAATAATTAAAATTAATTCGTACTACCAAACAGGGTATAAATAAGTTTATACTTATTAATTTTTTGTTCGATAGTGAGGCATACAATGAATGTCTTCAAATTGGGGCTTCTCAGAATTGCAGACTTCTCATCGAAAGCAGCTACAGTTGCACAGTCCGACGATGAGGGTCTGTTTTGAATCACATTCAAATCGGAGTCGTCGAACGATGAAAGTTTTGAAAGTTAATGATTTAACAGTAAGGCTCTACAGTCAGAGTACATATGTTGTTAAGCTGCCTTCGAATAACCTCTGGAAGAAATTTCGCAAACATTAAACATTAGCGAGTCGCTAATAGCGACATTTCTACACACAGGCGTCCACTAATAATGGACATCTTTGTGAATAACTTCGCTTATGTGGCACAAGTAAAATTAGACACTTTAATGTTGATTTGTATTTTGACAGTGCACTAGGCTTTTTGTGTGAAAATCATCGATTTGTTTACATTTGAAATGCTCATTATAGTAGCTATAGAGTAATACATGATTTAATTATCTCTCGAGCTTAAGTGTAACAAATTAAATATATACAACAGATGCATAAATGAAGTTAAAATCGGATTGTAATTATACTGAAAAGAGCAAAATTGTCCGTTATTTTGTATCAGTGAATACTATTTCATTGTAATGTGGCGAATATTACTTGAACGTATTACGACTTACAGTGTTGACTTATCATGAATATTGATGATAACAACTTGGCTGTAGGCTTGGTGTACACAAAGATGTTTTAATATTATACGAGGATTGTTTTGGTTTTTAAGTATTCCAAGGTGGAATTTCCAACTAATTGTCTTTCTTTAAATAAAATCAAATAACTGTTCCCTCGCAACCTACATTTAAATAGGTACTTCCTTGACACTTTTACATGTAGAGAATGTTTCGAGTTGCGCTTTCGCCGAACCTTTCCATTTCCCCAAAACAAATACATAGTACCATGTTTCATTTTAATTTCGATGAGATCATACAGATTAAAAACATGTAATTCATTGAAATTTGCACATGTGTCTTTATTATGAACTGAATTGATAACCTCATTCACCGTTGTTATGTTGTAAAGAAACAACGGCGTTATAAACAAAGACATAATACAATATGTAAAATATGTCTTGTGTATTTTTATCAAATATCATTATATACTTAATATAATGCAAATAAATGTTTTCTGGCAGGACACTTGGAGGTATATGGAGTGTCCACAGCTGTAATAATTATAATTATTATAATTTATTTAAAATCGTAGGATCACCAGAAGACTGGTCATTACATCGAGGACTAATACATTAAATACATTATTAATACATACAATTGCGATAAATAAGTGTACAATAAGTTACCATTGAAGAGTTATTTTAGTTAATGTGATTGTTTATAAAATGGATTATTAAAATATATTAATTATTTTGCAAAATTAAATATTGGTATTAAATTAAGTATTGGAGAGTAAATTATTAATTGAGGTAGATTATATATCATCAGCAGTACAACCCAAATTATGCTTTATTTTTGAAAAAAAAAGCTTTTAAGCATTTAAAATTATGCTTTTTATGCTTTTTATCCTTTTTAGTTAAAAAGTGACATTCAGCCAGAGAATTTAATTATTTTAACAACAATTAGTTATAATTAAGCATTTTTAAGCATAGAACATATTTACAAAGGAGATTGCAGTGTCAAATAACACCTGTAGAGAGTTTAAATTTTTCTATTCAGCCAGAGAATTTAATTATTTTAACAACAATTAGTTATAATTAAGCATTTTAAAGCATAGAACTCATTTACAAAGGAGATTGCAGTGTCAAATAACACCTGTAGAGAGTTTAAATTTTTCTAAAAAAAATGAATGATATAGTTAACTGTTTGACACCGCGAGTTCATTTGTAAATGACGTTCATGAAAAAAAATGCCTTACAGACGAAAAACGAATGGTTTTGCACTCTAAAATTAATCTCCAGACGAAGATTTGTTTAAAAATCGTAAAACTGCACGTTATTTTCTGTTATTTATCTTATTATGCTTTTTATTTTGTGATTATGCTTTTTATTTTGCCATTATGCTTTTTATGCTTTTTATGCTTTTCAAAAGTTGTAAAAATTACATTGTTGAAATCAGCAATTAACGAGGGTTAATATGAATGTACAACCCATAGTGTAAGTTAACATTATGCTCTTTATGCTTTTGGGTTGTACTGATCATCAGTATAAATGGATGAATGATGTAAACAAAAAAAAACATACGATGCGAATCAATGTAGTATCCGCCATCAACAGTAATGGTTTTTGTTTTAGTTAGTCGTGTTGTTCACATACTGCATATTATTAGTACATGCAGACAAATAATCGATTTGTTTGTAGTCAATGAAATAATATACATCAACCTTAAAGTGAAGAGAATGGTTCATATTAGATGCAGTAAATTTCTTCAATTACAAATCCAAAGTTAAATACAAATCCAAGTGAAATCACAAACAACTTCTCATGAAATAATCTTCACGGCCAAGCCGTTTAATGTCAGCTTAAAATGTTAAATGTTATCGCCGACGACTGTGATTTTGTATGCCGGAATAGCGGTGTTTGGTAGAGCATTGTCAGAGCTGTGGGAGGTTGCGGGTACGATCCCCGGCAGAGGCATTAGTGTCTCTGTCGACTACGAGCTGCAATTTGCCTGGATGCGAT
>VYYJ01003421.1:0-16676 GCA_021029165.1 Cyphoderus albinus | reverse complement strand
TGCAAGAAATTACTTCCCTTGTGTACAGAGCACAGACTACGACTTATTTATTTTCTCAGAAGAATTATGTTATATAATTAAAATAAAAGCAAACTAATAATATTCTAACTTTGCTAATTATCGGAATAGAAAAATCGTTTACAAATATTAACCCGCAGACAATAAGAGAATATTTCAGCTAAGCACTTCAATTGAGATTTGTATTTAGACAAGTTTTTCCTGATTTGTGTTATAAAAATGCACCTTCGCGAGGTCGTTGAAGTGAACTCTCTTTCTCCTTTTTCTTTCCCGTTCTTCATCACTGACGGTCAGGGAGTCGTCTCTGCCTCTCTTTAAAATGGACTTGATTACTGCTGGTTTTGCCCTGCTGCCGTTCTCATTTGAAGGAGCTTCTGCTTCTATCACAAAACTACATTTCTCCTCATCGGGGTTTCTCTGCAAGCCTGAAAATGGGTTCGGATTTTCTTGTTCATTACAAAGAAGATATTTCTCCTTTTCAGCAATTTCGGCAAAAGGAAACGTGACTGAAACCAATGTAAAAAATCCATTCCTCTTAAATGCATCCTGGAATTCCGTTTCTCTCTGCTTGTCACAATTATCGAATTCGCCATTTGTTTGATGTGCAGGCTGTGATTCGGTTTTAGTGGCTGCATGAAGAAAACTGTGATTGGTATCAAGCTTTGGCTGGAAGACGTCCTGGAGTTCAGGGTGATATGAATGCAAATATTGAAATTTACCCATGGGCCAATCCAACCCAGATTTATTGGATGATTGAGTACCAAGTGTTCTCCTTGCCTCCAAAATCTTCCGCTGCAGGGTCACTAACTTGTTGCGAACTCTTTTTAAACTCCAGCCCATTGTGATTTTAATAACAATTTAATGTTTATTTCACTGAATAAATTAGAACTCAAAAAATATCACTCAAAACTTTAAACGCTAAATACTAAAATAATAGGTTTTTACTAAATATTTTTTTCTCTACAGAGCTTCTATTAACTGCTCAGTGTGGAGAAATGAACACAAACGAAATTGTGGTCATATCCAGTGAAGACTTAAAGTGCAAGTAATGGGTTTACTGCTTTATATAAATACATATTTTACTATGTAATAATACAAGCACTTTATACGATACCATTCTTAGTCTTAAGCCGGATTAATTTTTTTTATTGCAATTGAAAACAAAATACGTATTGTAAACAAAGAATTCCATTTATATGTGCGAAGGGCTACCTACATAAGGGTAGGTTAAACTGTTTAAGTTAGGTACTCAAAATTATATTTAGTATGTAAACAGCAGAAATAAACGCTGTAAATTAGATTTTTAGTTGAGAGTTCTTAGTATTTGTTAATGCTTGTCCTTTTCTCAGCCATATGCCACGGTGCTGATATTTTGTTCACCCGTGAAAACTTTTATAAATATATTCTATGAATGTATAGTTCCAGCGAGAATTATTTTATGGTAAATGCAAATTTTGATGCTTTAATTTAAATGAATTGAAGAGCGAAGGAATTCTTTCTAGAGTGGACAAGATATTTTTTGTCTACCTAAACCCCAAGCTGCGGTTGCAGTACTTTTTAATGTTCCACAGTGACTGAAGAAAGATAAAAATTTAACCCATTTTATACAGCTTTTCAGTTCTTTGGTAGTATTAAGCTTCTTGCACAAAGTACCGAATAAACGAAAGTCAATGTATTTATTACAGTTTCGGGTAAGCACGTAAACATAATTTAGACCGCTTTCAACTATGGAATTCAATTTTCATCAAGGAGTCTGTGAACATGAAGGATTTTAATTTTAACTAAATCTTGTTTAATCCCAATGCTTAAGCATGCTGCTGCTGATCACAGGCAAAAATAGGAACCTTTACGCAAACGCTTTACATTAAATAAAATGCAACAAATGCCCTAGTCTAGTAACATGTAATAGCAAAGTCTTTGTCACGTAGGCTGTATATTAACTTTGATATTCCGTAAGGTTTCGCTTGCTTCACTTCAGTCGGTATTTCACGCTGGAAGCGAAGATCAAAGTCTTTGTCACGTAGGCTGTATATTAACTTTGATATTCCGTAAGGTTTCGCTTGCTCCACTTCAGTCGGTATTTCACGCTGGAAGCGAAGACTGCTTTTTCTTGCTCTTTACGACTTACGACCGTTTTGACTACGCCGACTTGGTTAAATAGAAGCATTTAAGTGATTTTGCTGAAACATTAACTATACTATAATTATTAAATTTAAATATTTTCAACGACAAACGTGGTGTGAGCAGTAGGATGGCGAGCAATGAAACTGACCAGGAACAATCTCGTGAGTTCAGAGGGAGCATGGAAATGTGTTGGAGCTGCAGCCTCTGTACCTTCAGTAACTCTGCTGGCGCCTACAAATGTGAAGTGTGTCATGTGGCGAAAGGAAGTTCTACTCGCAGATCGACTGAAAACCTGAAACCAGGAGGAGGAAACAGTGACGCGACCAGGGTCAGAGAAGCCGAGGAGAGGCTTCTGAAGGAATACGTGAACAAAGAAAGGCAACAGAAGCAGGAGCTTCCCTTGCTCCGACCAAGACTTCGACATATCAACCGGAGTCAAGTTCACACTCTGGCTGTAACCGTTGGTGGAGTGACGGTGCTTATCACGGAGTACATCCAGGGATCTGAAACTTCATCCTCAAGGAGGTCCAGCGAGGAGTCGAACGCGAGTGTTTTTGGTTCCAGCTGCTCCAGTTTGTCCGAGACGTCGTTTGGTTCTAACCACTCATTTTCTGTTTTATGTGCCAAGGAATGAACCCTCATTCGGAAAAGGACTGGGAAAATTTTTGTTTGAAGTGTTTTATAATTTTGGGAATCTTAAGAAATTGTTGTTTTTTTATTTAGATGCAAATGTCAAAAAATAAGTGCACAGTTAATGTCCTTAGATATCTTTTTGTAATAAAAATGATCGCATGAGCATGACTCTGTCGAACAATAAACAGTTTTAACAGTTCCTTTTGTTTATTTCTAATCGTAGAACTAACGAGGGAACTATCTCAGGTGCAACCGCTAGAATTGGCTGAGATTTTGTGTGTGAACTAGTCACTATAAAAGAGTAACAAACCACCCTATCGGAGGTCTCCATGGTCAACTTCACATATGTCAAAAAATAAGTGCACAGTTAATGTCCTTAGATATCTTTTTGTAATAAAAATGATCGCATGAGCATGACTCTGTCGAACAAAAAAGTAACAGTTCCTTCTGTTTATTTCTAATCGTAGAACTCAGTATTTTTAGGTTATTTATTTATTAAGAAACGGCATTGCGATTTCATATTCCGAAGTTATTATTTGACGACCTTACCTCAATTATCAAAAATAATGATTGGTGCGTAATCAAGTCTTGCATTTTAGTTTACCCTTTCAATTAATTCAGATACTCATACATATAAAGGTAAATATCCATTTCACAGTTCACAAATGTGAACAGAAGCACATTTCTGGAGTGGTGTGACCAAGTTGTCAACCTCCTCGTTAATTTACTACTACATTTTGAATCAGGCAATCCTTAGTTTTGCAATTCCAATCTCCGCCAAGCTGTCAATTCCGACTCATTCAATCCTTCTAAAGCAGATGCTAAACTATTGAACACTGTTACTCTGGTGTTCTTGTAAATAACCAATTCTGCTACATGGACATGAATTTATACAATCCAAACGCGATTTACATTTGGCGTTTTTTGCATACTCTGAAATACTTTTATAAACATTATTTACTGCACTTTGATTTGTTCTGTATATAATTGATGTGCTTAATTGTTTTTGCATTATAATGAATCTCATGTGTCTGCAATGCAGTATGAACTAGACTATAGTAATTGTATTTATCTATTACGATAAAAGTATAATTCATTCAATCCTTCTAAAGTAGATGCTAAACTATTGAACACTGTTACTCTGGTGTTCTTGTAAATAACCAATTCTGCTACATGGACATGATTCATGTCACATGAATTTATACAAATCAAACGCGATTTACATTTGGCTTTTTTTTGCATACTCTGAAATACTTTTATAAACATTATTTACTGCACTTTGATTGGTTCTGTATATAACTGATGTGCTTAATTGTTTTTGCATTATAATGAATCTCATGTGTCTGCAATGCAGTATGAACTAGACTATAGTAATTGTATTTATCTATTACGATAAAAGTATAAATGCACAGAAAATAAAAGCACAATACAAATACAACCCGTGTTGAGTCTTATTTATATTTAGCAAATAACAATAAACATGGCATATGTAAGTTTGAAATGTAAAAAATGGTAACGTCATCCTACTCTATTTTAATAATAATAATAATTGAAAAGTTTATCATGGGGGACAGGCATGTATCGAAGGGTCAATTTCGTCTTTATATTATGTAGCTTTCATGGAGATTAATTCACGGATATGACGCGTATCTTGAAGCTTCAAATGTTTGCGAAGTTTGTCTAATTCAGTTGTTTACTTCCGGTGCTCCCATCCGGTGCTTCCGGTGCAAGTTATTATATCTGTAGTGACTGAAACAAGGAGAATTTATACCTAAACTCAATTAGATGAACTCTATTTTAGTTTACCGTCTAATTTAATTCAATTACTCATAAAGATAAAATCCATTTCGCAGTGTTAGCATATTCGAGTTTGATATTAGTTCATTTTTAATTATTAGCTTATCCTACCTACCTACATACATTACTGCGCACAATCCTTCAACCCTCGTGTTATTGCCACGAGTCTCTTCATAAATTTTGTATGTATTGAATAATGCAGTGTAAGAAAAAAATAACTTGATTTAATTTTGCAGTAAAAGGGAAAAGGAACAAACAAAACAATGACACCCGACTCATTCCGCATTCCAATCAAGCAAGGCAAAGTGTAAAATATTAATGACTCTTTCATAATATAAGATTTAATCCTCTAGTTGTTCGTCATCAGCATGCATTCATGTGGCGACGAGTGCAAGCAAAGGATTAAGACTGACGACATCGAGTTGGTTTCCATTAACTTGACAAATCTTGGACCAGCGTCATGCTGCCAGCATGGAGTTCAATGTAGCTACCACACGAAGTGGAGTACGTTAGTTGATTCCTTCGATAGCTTAAAAAATTGTACTCTATGCCGTCCTGATCGTTAAAAGAGTCAGAGGATCAAACTACAAAACGGTTAACATGGGATTAGGTACGCTTGGTGATGTCATGCTGCGTCGCGGCCGTTCTAATCTTATGCCATTTCATAAACACATTATTTTAATGCGTCTTGTAAAATTAGAGAAAAATGCTTTCGGCTTAAAATTGGAGTAGAAACGCTCAGAGATCAGTAAAATGCAATAAAACATTTTTCCATCGAAGTTATAGATACTACCTACTAGTTAATGGTAAAATGTGAATGATTGCAAAGATGTAGAAGCACAAATATCAATTTCAATCAAATTTTATTTATTGAAAGCATTAAACTCTACAAGGGAAGAAATAATTTTAAATTTTAAAGTTGCTATTAAAAGATTACATTCCTACTCCAGAACATGTCCCCCTTCTTGCTTAGGCTTTTTCTGCAGGATTAAATTTCTGTTTCAAATCTTCTTCAAATTAGGAGACCCGGCCAACATTATTTTCCAAAGCTTGATTCTCTCCTCTGCCAAAGCATTGGCGCTCGTAAATGACTCTGCCCGTTGTTTCCATTCTTCGGACTCTCTCTTTTTCCTTTCTACCGATTTCCTTACTTGGGAAATCTTGTCTTCAATGAGTTCCAGCTGAAGTTTTTTCTCAGCAAGCTCAACTTTCCTCAATAGGTAAAATTCTTTAAGTTGTCGGAGTGCTGGGAATGGTTCCATTTTTTGTGTCCGGATGAAGGGCTCGGCTGAGGCCTATCTTCTCCTATACGTTTATGAAATTAATGCCTCCTGCAAATCTGTAAAGTTTCCAAAGTCATTCAAAGATTAAAAAACTTGAAAGAAGAACTTCATCTAGTCTATCTAGAACTTCAAATATGTAATTTCTTAAAACCTTCTTACCGAGTCCCAAAACTTTGCAGCTAAGCCACTTTTGCTAGCGATCACTTCTGTAACTAGTCACCACACTCAATTTGTCCCTCAATTTGGAGAATCAAAAAAATATATTTATATAATTTATTAAAAATGCATCTTTAATGCATTACCTTCAAATTTTAATCTGTGTCCGTAATGTAATACAAAATTGTCGAGAAAAAAAGATGATCAAATTTATTTTAGCTACATATGAGAGAGTCTCAGAGTAGTTCGAGCAGTAGAGTAGAATATTGATATCGTCAATGCTGATTTATCATGGACGTAATGTACACACCTAATGAATAACATACGTGTCAGTTCCCCATACGGGTTTGGCTAAGTAAATTTCATTTCCTAGAAATATGACCACGAGCGGCGCCGTGTTATATCGCAACACCTGCAGAATCAATCACAATTGTTCCACTCTGTGAAGAAAGATGGCACATGGTTATTAAACACTGTATAAAGTGGTAAATAACGTTATGTAACGTCATTTTTTATTATTTTTTATTATTTTTAATTATATTTCATTATATTTCACTGGCCATCATTATAAACGACGGGAATTTCCATATTAAAAGAATTGGTATTAATTAGTAAGCTATTCCTCGATGAATTAAGTCTTGTACTTCTAAGTAAAACCGTAAATTAGCGTTCAATTTATTTAAAGTTAACAGTTATGTTTAGCTGACAATATTCGCAGTAACTGGTGGCATTTAATACTACTGAAAGAAGATTTTTCAGACTTGTACGTAACTCTAATGTAATACAGATGCGTTACTGTGATCAACTATTTTTTTTACAGAAGTTGCTGCATGCCTTTTGTCTCACAATACTAGATATGTATGTTTATGGATTTGTGAACCATATGCATTGTTTGAAATTAATACCGTATCAATACCGGAAAGGTGAACTATTATCTTCATAAGCATATGTATACAGTACACATTAATCGTCATAGCGGTTCTTGTGGAAAAAGATGTTTGATTATTTTCGCACAGTTTGTGTATATGCGGTAGGTAAAGAGTGAGAGATAAATATTTGCCAATAATGCCCTGAATAATGTGCTCGACTAGAATCGCCCGTTTCGTATAATCAGACAAAGGAAACGGTTGCGGTTGAAGTGCACACATTGAAGTGACTTACATAAGCAGGGAAAGATATCACAGATTGAAAATCAGAGTCCCCTCGACTCGGCCTTTTTATGAGGCACTTTAAGTCAAGCGTTGCTTTCATTTACTGTAATCATTACAGTGTAATGATATGCATTCAACATTACAAAAGGCAACACTTAAATATTTCATTTTATGAAGTTTTCCATTCCACTATTTTCACAATGCTTGTGGATGGAATCTTTTAATATTCATGTTTAGTCCATAAAATAAAGAGAGTGAAAACCTTAGAACAATTTACGTATTAATCAGCGATAACCTTGCATCTCATTTAAGAAAAAAACTAAATTTCCATCACTTGCCGTTCACTGTAGACGAAAAGTTTAGATTGGCGTGAGCAAAAGGTAGAAAGGTTCCAGCAGAACGTTTTGTGATTTGTCATAAAATGTGGCGTGCACAATTAGAAAAGTTAATTCTTGAGTTTGAGTGTTTGTTTCTTACGTTTAAGGAAAGAAAAATCTGCTGCATTATTGCTGCACTGTAGACTGTAGATTTACATAAAATACGAGTATCATCACATGCATTTATAAAGTAGCTGAGCTAGAGTCCCGGGTTGGCTTTATCTTTCACAATCACAGTTCACATCTCACCACCACAACTCAACTCATCGACAGAGCAAAAGCCATTACGTGAACATAAGCTTGAACGCGTCGTTTACAACTAATGAAGATTACGGACGCGCAGGATTTTTAGGAGCAGCTGAAGCCAGCAGCTATATTTATATTAACGCAAATTCAAAAGTGAGTCTGTCTGAACTTTGAGTCAGAAGATTCAAAAGTGAGTCTGCTTTGAAGTGCACTTCCTTCATTGTGAATGCAAATTACTTTTAGTAATCAATAATTTCATCGGAAGCCGAGCAGTTATCCTGTCCGGGCCTGCCTCCTCGTGGGGTGTTTGTCGTGGTGTGCTGTTTTTCGGTTTCGCCACAGTAAGATGTAAAGCAAGGCAAAAGATTAGTTTGTTGAATGCGCTCTTTCTACTGCCTATTCACCAATCACTTACTTCTATATGTAATGCATACAAATATTACGATAAGAAATTATGAAAATGGGCATGAAAAAATGAAGCGAATTCCTTACTAAAAACAACTGCCATAGAATCTTCATATGTAAGTGACTAATGCTAATTTCGTCACTTATCCACAGGCATGCCAATAATTATCAAATTAATTTTAGCCGTTTATTCTGTTATAAATCTATTGTTAGCATTTTCAAAAATTTAATTATTTAATACCTCTGTATAAGTTTGAAATGTATGAATTGTATGGAAATTGTATTGAAATGGGCCATAAAGTCATAAATTGAAAGTCGACGTACAAGGAGACTGAAAGCAGTAAAACACTTCCTTACTAAAACAATTGCCGCGGACAATATACATTGTGACATTGTGTATTTAGTAAGAATAGCAATGAAAATAGGGTTTTGACTTTGCAGCAAGATATAAAGCCAAGCTATTTTTATACTAAGGTACTTAATGTTCTATTGAGTTTCAATTTACAGTATTAACTGAAAACTGTGTGTACTCTGTAGTTGCTACTTGAAAATGTATCGTCTTGTGTTTGCTATTATGAATATTATATTAATTGCTAAATTGGTAAATACACACGGAGGAGCAGAATGCTTTACGTTACATAATTGTAAAGATCAAAAGAGCATAAAATAATCTACCCACTGTTTTGCTTTAAAAACTTCAAACTCCAAGGATATCCAGTGAAATGCAGTCAGAATGTTGAGATAGTCTCTGTCTTTATGCTAGTGTTAGTTTGGTACCTTTTAAATGTAAACTGGAGTCTTGAGCCCTAACTTTAGTCAAAAAGAGGAAACTGAATCCGTTTTACTTTTTACATTGCAACGATAATATGGTAATCCCTACATCCACGAACACTCGTGCTTAAAACGTAATTTATTTTAATTGCCTTAATTTTATTTTATGCTTTCCTTTAAACCTGCATTATCTTTCCAATCTTCAATCCATAGAACCGGCTTTTCACATCTTGTTATGGAAATGCCGAGTGAGTTGAGATAACGCAGAGTGGTCTCAACTCAACTCTCAACTCAGGTTTCGACTCAATGGGTACCTATAAATATCAGAAATGTGACACACACTACTCATTTCATTTCTTACATCGGTCTTTCACACATCTCATCTTTACTCATCTTTAAAATTAAAATGCCTCCAACAACGCCAACAGGCCAGGGTAAAGTGGCAAAGAAGGTGCCAAAATCTTCAACCAGTGGGGGCAAGAAGAGGAGGCAGAAGAAGAAGGAGACTTACTCCACCTATATCTTCAAGGTTCTAAAGCAGGTTCATCCCGACACTGGCGTCTCTGCGAGGGCCATGTCTGTAATGAACTCGTTGGTGAACGAGATTTTTGATCGCATCTGCACCGAGACTACCCGAATTGCCCATTACAACAACAAGAAGACTATCACCGCCCGTGAGGTGCAGACAGCAGTACGACTATTATTTCCTGGTGAACTGGCCAAACACGCGGTGTCAGAGGGGGCTAAATCTGTGAACAAATACATCAACAGTAATAATAAATAAATGGCTCACCCTCTTTTCGAATCGGTATAAATCCTTACTCGGAATGATCAAATAAACCCAACGGCCCTTTTAAGGGCCACCACATTTTACGAAGAGCAACATTTGTTTATTCTCAAGCCTTCAGATTGAGCCCAAAAAGCACATGTACAGTAAATACATTGGCGAATCCATTGCCATTTGAATAAGTATTAAATGGGCCATTAATTAAAATCGACATACAAGGAGAATGGAAAGAATGAAACGCTTCCTTACCAAACGATTGCGGTATAAAATCTTTATAGGCGACTATGTAATTTTGATTTCGATTTAGTACATAGTGTCATACATGAGTTTCATGAATGCCAAACACTGGTATTTACTTAAGTGGCGTTGTTGGTAGACAATATATTTATATTTAGCAAGAATGCAATAAAAAATGTTGTGGCTTGCTTTGCAGTAAGATATAATAACCAAGTTATTTTTACACATGTTCAATGCTTTAAAATGCTTAGGGAAGCATTTCACTTTTTTCATTCTCCTTGCATATCAAATTTAAAGTTATGACCAATAAAAGTATTTTGAGGAAATGCTTCGTGTTGTTCTACAATTGAGTTTCAATTTGCAATGATTAACTGAAAACTCGGTGCTTTAAGCTTGTTCCTTAAAAATACATAGCCTTATATCATTTTTGTGTTACGATTAATGTGATATGAATATGATGATATTAATTGGTACATACAAATTGCAGAATACTTATCTTTACATGTCAAGAGAAAAATAATAAACTAGTACCTCCTTTTGTACCTAAAAAACTCCACTCCAATTATTAGCATACAATATTCTAGTGAAACACTCAAGTTGATTCTCTTCAATTTTATGACATTGTATCTAAAATGGTAACTAAATTTTCTTAAGGTTGTCCATGTTTTATGTAAACTATCATTGAGAACAAAATTAATTACTGCTTCAGTCGAAAACTAATATAGGTTGGAACTTCAAAACTAATATACCTCAAACAGTAACACAAGAGCGAGAAAATAAGACAGGCTTTCACTGCTAAAGATCAGTGAATAAGGGTAATTGACGAAAATACTTTAAATTGGTAGGTAATGAAATGATTTAGTTAGAAGTTAACCTGAATTTATCTGAAGTAACAAGAGTCAATTAGAGTTATTTAGGACACACTAAAGAAAATTAATTTTGTTTTTAATATTTCCTACATGGTTTTAGCGTGTTTTAATAAACCGAAATGAGAATTTTGCCTTCGGATCCACATGTATTACTAAGATACTTCTAGTAGTTTTTGCATGACATACTTTTTGTACGGTTTCTCAAGCAGTATTACGTATAATATTCAAACTTGTGCATGAAATGAGTCATTAAATAATTATATTATCGAATTTTAATAACCATGTGAATAGAACGTTTAAAACTAAAGTCAAATTCAACCCAACTACAATTGCGGCTTTAGAGAAAAGGCTCAAGTTTGAAGGTCATTTCCTTATATTTAGCATGACATTTGCGATTCCGTCATTGTCACCAAAAAAATCATTGTGAACCAACATTTTTTGAATATTTTTGTACAAAATGTTATCAAAAGCTTCCCTGCTTCCTGCAAGAATTAGCTGCTACCTCGTCTGCAAGCTCAGATGCGCTCCACTACGACGAAATCCTGAAACTGGAGAATTTTCTGATCAACTTCCATTTGGAGAGGAAAGGTTGATTCGTTTCCAACTTTTTGTCAGTATCGCAGCAATATTGGCATTTAGTGTACAAACCACCGCCCTGCTTGTTTCAAAGACGCCACCTGAAGAGTTGAGTGGCGATTTTGGAAACCCAACGACAAAATCCTTAACGGGAATGGCGTTCATGTTCCTCACAGCGCTTACCGTCATACTCTACGATGTCCAGAGGAAAGCACCAGAAATCAAGATTTTCATGAACGCGTTGTTTCAAGTCTCTGAAAAGATGCGTCCATTCTGGGATATAACAAGAAGAAGAAAATCTTTGAGGGACTACATGGACTCCTTCGTTGCACACCTTGCAAATATCAACAGCATCATACTTCCGGCGGCTTATGTCTTTGGAATTCACTGGCTCAATGCGAGGAAAGCGTCGCTTATTGGTTTCTGGCATTCTTTTCAAAGTGCTTTGTTCTACTTCTAAACTTTTGGCTTTGGCAGTATTCGTTGACTGCGTCCATTTTCATTGTTGTTACTGGAGGAATCCTCAGTGCGATCACTTTGCGCCACTTTATGGAAGCCTTCCGAACTATGGAGACTCTTGACAGCTTTAGTATTTACGAAAGGGCATTAATCTACAGACAGATACAACTGCTAGCACAAATACTGAATGAAATTCAGCGGAGAGTTGTAATACCTAGCGTTATGATTGGTTGCATTTTTGTAATTGCCTTCGGAGTGGGAACTGTGGTAAGCATGGTGAAAGCATCTCAAATTTACTGGGTTCCTTTCCTGATGAGTTGCGTAAACGCAGTGGATGTGACCTTGGCGCTGCTATTTGTTATTGGGGCGTTCGCTGCAATTAGAGAGGAAAACGCTAGCACAATGAAATTCATGGAATCTGTCGAGAGCTCTACTTTGGACAGGAAGGAGAGAAAGTGGAGAAAGCGCTTCAGAAACTCTTGTGATGGAATGATTCGAATTCAGTTTGGATCAAACAATTTCGTCGAGACGATCACGCCTCTTAATTGTATTAACCATGCAATATTTTTAACTGTCAACATCCTTCTGTTAGTAAGGCGCTAATTAGTTAAACTCGCATACGATTAGTAGTCGAGTATTATTAAAAATATAGAATTCCAAAATTTATTCAAATGAAACCAGATTTACCAAAATCAGTTGGAAGGAACTTAGAAAATACAATTTTTTAAATAAAACATTGTTTAAATAAAACAATTTCAAACTAAAACATAATTCACCAGTATTAGTTAATCCATCATATTCATAATCATAATTATTCCATGTAAATACACGTTCATTAATTCAATCGGATTTCTATTAGGTAAAGAAACTTTAAAATTTCACTCTCTATTTGGTGGTTGTATATCCGACATCATGTCTTTCTCTCTATGAGCACATCTTCTGCTGACTCTTCTTTTTGAGTATTTTGCCAGAATCGCTGCCACTTGACTGGATTCTCTCCTGAATCCAGTCCTTTCTCCTCTTCGGTGGAGGAATCACCGGGAACGCTTTAAGTTCTCTCTTCTCCACTCAGCTCGAGATATTTTTTGCCCCGGTCATCCAGGACTTGTGGAATATTTGCAGCCAAACTCCGCATTTTTTATCCAATTCTATCCGTTTGCCTCTTGCCTGCCGAAGATCATCGCCAAAAATCTTCTCAAAAAACTTTCTTCTTCTCTGGACCATTTTCCAGATTTATTTTCTCCTCCTCCCAATTTTGCGCTTCAACGGTTTGCCTCTGCGAACTGCGGGTTCATTGACGTGTGTATGTTGGGTCACATTTCGTTTTATGGATGCCGATTTATTTGACTCCGCTGGTGCAGTCTCTTGTGTAGATTGCTGCTTAGGCGGACTGCTTTCGATATTAATCGTCAAGCTGACCTCAAGTCCCCTTAGTGGCAACGGAGTATCTGGCTGGAGCTTAGAGTTGAAACCACTTTCTTTGAAGCTCAGCTTCAACTTCTGAAGCGTTGTTCGAACCGCCTCTAATTCTTGCTCTAGACTTTTAGCCGGCACGATCTTAATAAACAGAATATTGCATACATATCAGATTGAGATGCCACCGCTTTTGGAAGTTGACTGGGAGCCTGGACCAAAAAATATTGTGCATAGAAATGTATTCTGCAATTAAATAAATAGCGTCAACTTGATTTGACACGATGTAGTCTGTAGTGAAAAATAATACTAAAAAATTAGTATTATTTATTAATACTTTTAAACATTATTTTAGAATGTCTTTAACAATACTAGATAATACTTGAAAAAATATTTTTAGTAATATTTAATACTATAAAACTAATAAGAATTAGTATTCCTCATCCTAGTATAGTATAAATTAATTGAGTAATAATTTAAAACTAGTTTCTTCAGTAATGACTATTAAGAGTTAAAAAATGAAATTGTTTTCCATCAAATTTCTCTGATTTTTCCACTACCCGTGCCAACATCACATATAACTGAGAAGGCGTTTCGCGCAGAACTAAAACTAAAACGCTAACATCCAGACTAGCCAAACCGCATTGTCCCATAGGATTACGCATTTAAGTAAGGAGACTTTAATTGTCTTCCCTCATCATTCATCATTAGAGCATGATACCAAATACAAGCAACGTTAGAATATGGAAATGTGCATAATTGAAGTATGGAACGGAATAGCTTTATTAGATTTCATTCTTTCATTTCTATACTGATACCGATACAGGTAAAAAATATAGTAATAAAGTGGATTAGCGATTAACTTTGGGATCTAGTTAATAAAAACGTAACGCACTGCGGGGAGATGGGTCAAAGGTTGACTTACTAAACCCAGGCTTGTTACAGTAACAGTTACTGCTAATGCGTGTAATTATACCTTGCCAATAACAATGACAAACACTGAAATATAATGTAAGTGTGGAAAGAAACTTTTCATAGTACTGGGACACTGTCAGAATTGATATAGAATTTGTCCTTGAAGTTATATATAAGAAAATCTCAGAAAGAAATTTATTTCTAAGGATTCCATCATTTAGCGTGGTGCACTGAATGATGGCGTCGTAGAAGGACGATTTTGTACTCTTCTTCAAAAGAAATGAGCCACCGCATTTCACAGAAATCGGTCTCCTTCCGCGCAACTCTTTCAATGCAATTTTCAGAGAGAAGCCGCCTTGCTTCAAAATGACCCACTTTCTGTCCCTCAGAAGCCGCTCCGTTTTCAAAAATGATTCTTCCGTATTCAGCCAAAAACAATAAAGCAAAGCCTGATGACTGTTTGTGATTGACGATATAAAAAGTGGCAATATCCGTTCAAGCCACGACCACCAGGAAGTTGTACATCAAAGGATAGTTTGACTCTGTAAAGCGAATCGCTGCCACGATACAAGTCACAATAAGAGAAAACAGCGTCCCATCATGAGCCTTATCCACTTGTTGAATGCACCTTCCCATGTCTGAGCAGCCAGCGACTCGCTGCGAGTCTGAAAGAAAATCGCAGTGAACGAAGCGTAGATTCGACAGGCCTCCGCAATAAACAAAGTCGTTAGCAGAAGCCTAACCGGAAATGTGTTTTGAATGCACCAGAAGTGACTAATAAAAGAATTTCTTATGTAGTGGAGAGCGTTGCCAAAAGGATCGAATTGTCCGACACTGGTGAAAATTGGTAGTACAATCGCAGCAGCGAGCATTTCCCACATTAAAGCTGTGGAACTGCCAATTTCCAGTCTGAATATTCCCTATCATTGCCATCCCTCTTGTCTCTTTAAATTGTTTGCATGAGAAGTTTCTTCATACGACGAAAAGACGAAATCCCAGCTCAATATCTTCACAGCGGAGAAACATGTACCAGGAATAGCTCACATCAAACAGAGCC
Organism: Cyphoderus albinus; assembly: GCA_021029165.1. Classification (NCBI taxonomy): domain Eukaryota; kingdom Metazoa; phylum Arthropoda; class Collembola; order Entomobryomorpha; family Paronellidae; genus Cyphoderus; species Cyphoderus albinus. Next base: position 1,402 of record VYYJ01003421.1, on the reverse strand, counting down.
AGTAACAGGAAATTTACTGCAAACAGGACATGTGGGGGAAAACCGAGTAATTCGCAATTGTGAAGAGTCAAGAAAATCATGTTGTCATCCCCACTGTGACAATTGGTTGATAAGCCACGGCCTGTAGTTTGGGCAAGATACATCTCGGGTCAGCAGCATTTCCAACGATGAATCCCATTCCAGGGCAAGTGAAGGAAAACAACAGAACAACCGGTAGAATGTCGTCACAGCTTTTGTGCAATAGAGTTGTAAATTTTCCATTCTGTGCTTGTCAAAATGCAAAAGTCTGTATTCACTCTCACTCCGACAAGACTGAAGGAAAGTGACCAGAATCAAGTTTAGACTTGTGTGAACGAAGAATTCACTTCATAACTAAATGAAAATATTTCAATGCATTCTATTTCAGCAGATACTTGAAATATAAATTATACGTTGCACACCAAGTATTCGTTAAATATGCATTTGCTTTAAGAAAATATCCATCATGCTTTATCATTTAGTTTTGTAATATTTAATAAATCCCAAAATTAGGTCAAGCTCAAACTACTTATGCCTACACAAAATAATAATATCCTTTGTTATGTATGTATATAGGAAAATGTCTATCATTTAAATATATATTTAATTCGAAATCGCTCATGTTTGTCCTCTAGACAAGAAAGCAGTATTTAATTGTGCCATGAAATCGGAAAACCGCATTAAAACATTAATCTGTTATCTTGACATTACCACAAACCAGACAAACTAAATGATCGAATCATTTCACTGCTTCACCTGGTAAACAATAATTCTATAGGTGACCACAAGTCCTACTATCTGCATAATTTACCCAACGAAATTAATTTAATGGTTCATTTATTGTATAATAATGGTTTATTTTGTTGCTATTTGATTACCGATCCCAAAAAGTTAAACGTAACAGTGAAAAATGTACAGGAGAGCCCGAGTGGCGCAGTTTCAACATCAATTGCCAACGTGACCATGAGGAAACGGTCGTTTCAGCTGACTGAACTGTCAAGCCGTTTTCTGGCAAACCAGTTTATCCACGAATTACTAATCTATATTCCGGGCAAATATTTTTAAAACTATATAATACAACTGTGGTGAGCAGAGACTCTATATAATTATGTTAATTAAGATTCCACACAATGCCAATGAATATTACAAATCCACCGTAAGTGTACACAAGGTACCATTTGAAAAATGGGACTCCTACAATCGATGAAGCCAAAGAGTCGCGCAGAGCTGGAACATAAGCGAGAAATGATAGGATGCCGACGTAGTGTCAGTTTAGCTACTGTCATTGATAAGTTGTCGTATAATTACAATTTGATATTTAAGGTATCACCTAACAATGGGTTTCAGGAGCTTGATCTCCTTGTACATTTTGTTACATTCAGAT
>VYYJ01003420.1:0-16676 GCA_021029165.1 Cyphoderus albinus | reverse complement strand
GTGACTGTAAGAAGATGGCACAGGATAAAATTTAATTTCTCATTTTTTCCATCCGCTTGGTCTTAATCTGATCGACATATGCACCATTCGAAACGTACACTCGATCCTTTCAGATTCGAAATCAGATCAGTGAATCGAATGAATCAAATTCCATCTTTTATCAATGCCAAGTTCATCTCGGTCATACAAAGTTGCATTTTGAGCAAACCATTTTTGCATATGTACCATTGCCAAAGTCGTCGTTACATTTTGTATTGATGAGATGAAACTGGAAAAACTGGAGGATGTGATATTATGACAAAACGAAGTGTTCGGATCGAGTCAGCTACATATTGATGGGAAACTAAATTCATAAAATTTGACTGTGTTTTAGAGCCGCCTATGCATTTTGGAATGGATTCGATCCAAACAGAAGCGTACTATAAAACCTTGAATGGGATTTTTATGACCAACAGCGTAGTAGCAGCAGAAACAAAAGAGGATTTTGATACATCCACAAAAACACATTTTATCTTTGGGATCGAAAACAGCGTGAGAAGTGTTTATTAGGCTTCTGCGTCATTTCATTATAGATTGCTTTCAAACACAATAAAAATGCGAAGGAATGATGCATTCCAGGGACAAGCTGAATATTGTAAAATGTCAAATCTTGTAATAATATGTTCGGGCCCAGAACTCTGTGAGAATCGAATCAAAAAGCAATAAAGTGTCAGTTGATTACGAAGGAAATCCTTGTGCCATTTTTATTATTACTCTACCTACTCAAACTCATTCATTCTCATTTCCCTGAATTTGCTCCATTTTCATTTTTATGTCTATGTACCGATTTTTTACTTTCACTAACAAACAAAACAAGAAAAGAGAATGAAAACTGGAATTATCTCTCTGACACAAAAATATCCCAGCAAAAAAGACGAACGACTGTGGGAGAAGCAGCTACTAAAGATTCAGGAAACGATCTTGTCTAATGGAGTGGAAAACAAGTAAGTTAATTACAACTCGAGTTGAGTTGAGCAGTGGGTTGAGTTGAGTGCCCTTACAAAAACAGCAAAGCTCACTTATTCCTACATACAACAGACACTGCGTGCGTTTTATGGAGTCAATAGTGTGACCAGAAAATGGGGTGGTAGTATTACACACACACGACACACACACAATGTCTAGTACAAAGATAATGATGACTGTTTGGAAGTGAAAAGAAAGCAGAGAAAGTTGGAAAAATCTATAAAAGGAACTATCTAATTTTCAACGTATTATTAGCCATGATGATGAAAAAATAGCTGGAGCTGAGTTTCTCCAGTAAACAGGATAATAATACTCAGGATAGTTCGTGATAATCATTATATGATAGTAATGGCGTTTTTATACGATTTTATGGACCTACCTCGCTCATGGTGGCAGTGGCAATGACTGCGAACAAGCAAGAGAAAAAAAATGTGTAAGTAGATTCTTAAGCCTTGTAAAATGGCAGTGGCAGTCAGTCAGCATTTAGTATATCCGCTTTCACTGTGAAAAGCTCTGCTCCGAAACATTTGCTCAGTGGATTAGATTACTCTGACTCACTGGAAGAAAACAAGATGGACTTCGTGACTGTGAGTGAAAGCGAGACAGGGGAAAGCCTTTTAATAGACTGGGACTTTGTGAAAATGATCAGGATGTGTAATCACCATTCAAAAAGACAAATTGACGGGAAATGATAATATAACAATGTCGGATTCAGGAAAAGCACCGAAAACGAACGAGAATGAAAAGGAAAAAACTCCTTTGTGAAGTTGAATGACATGACATGGAAAAAAAATTGGCAATGCGGGCAAATCGTAAAAAAAGTGAATTTTTCTCCGTTTGTTCCTTTTCTTTCTGAAGAAGATTGATTCATGTGTATAATAATAGATGTTCGATTCGATCGTAATCAAATTATTGAGCCATGGGGTAATTGAATATTTTACAAAGAAAAAAGGAAAATTGCTTAATATTATTTAAAGTCTCAGAATGAACTTCGAAGGTTTACAATATGATCCAAGAACGAATCATCCGGTTGTATTTCGGAGGATCTCCGTGGAGTTCCAGGTGGCGTTGGAGGTGGAGGTTTCTCCACAGGAATGGTGCTCCAGCAATCATCCTCCTGACCTGCTTTCTCCTTCAAATCTGCAAACTCCTCGTCCGAACTGAACTGCTGGATTCGCCGCGCCTTGTATTTCTTCGGCCTCTTGCGCCTTTTCCTTGGAAGCTGGGAAGTGTCCACGAGACCGGCAACATCGTCACCTCCGTATTCCATAGGTCTAATAATAATATCAACCAAAGTCAATTAGATACATCTCATAAATAAACCTTGACCTTCGGTTAATTTACTTAAATTACTCTTAATTACCTGTACGGACAGTTAGCTACGCCGTTAATCCTGAATGAACCGATGTCCTGGTCCATAAGGGTTTGCTGGTAAAAGAAGTTAAAGTTGGAGACAATCACAGGCACCGGAAGAGCAATGGTCAGCACTCCAGCTACTGCACAAAGGGCTCCCACAACTTTCCCTCTGAGGTCAGGTCATATTTATTTAATTAATTAAATATTTAATTCATACCATTACAATTTAAGTTATTAATCTCAATCTTACGCTGGGGTTTGCTGAAAAATTAAAAGTTATTATAATTTTAGAATTTCATTTCAATTCTCAAAGCCTTTAATTAAAATTCTACTTTTGTACCGGCACTGCGTCCCCATATCCAACGGTGGTTATCTGCACAAATAATTAAAACAATTAAAGCTTTATTTTATAATATAAGAAAAATTATTTGATTTAATAAAAGACTTAATTAATTTTCACCGTAATCACAGCCCACCAGAACCCATGCGGAATGCTTTGAAAATGGACGTTATTTTCCGTTCCCAACTCGGCAAAGTAGATCGCACTAGAGAAGAGGACGACGCCAATGACGACAAAGCAAATGAGTAGCAGCAACTCGTCCATCGACGCGTAAAGCGTTTTCCCCAGGATCTTCAGTCCCTTTGAGTAGCGACTCAGCTTGAAGATGCGGAAGACTCTCACGAGTCTAACGAGCTTCACAAAGGAAATGGCCGGTCTGTTCATTCGGCTCTGTCTCGTTTGCATCATACCCCTGCCTGCTTCCTCTTTGGCCTCGATCTTAAAATCTGGCTTCGCCAGCAGTTGGAAAAAGTAAGGGAGAATTGCAATGAGGTCAACGATGTTCAAAAAGCTTTGCATGAAGGTCACTTTATGCGGCGATGAGAGAAACCGCGCCACAAACTCGACACAGAACCAAACCGAGCAGAGAGTCTCTGTTAAGAAGAAAGGGTCTCCAAAGTCGAAGGGGTTGAAGACGTGGTCCACAATGACTCCGGTTTCCATATCAAGGTCATGAAAATGCCAAGCGGCCACTTCCGGCATTGTCTCCAAGCAGAATATCACAATGGAGAGGATAATCGCAAAGACAGAGATCGTTGTCACTAAGCGAGCTTGCACTGAGCTTTGGGGGTTGTCAAAGAGCAACCAGATTTTTCGCATTAGGAGCATCGAGGGTAAAACCTGCTCGCGGTTTTTTTGCGTGTTGTAGCCTTCTTCGCCAAGAAATTTGTCCACTACGGAGTCAGGCAATGCATAGAATCTGGCGTCATCCACAAGAATCTCCAGTGCGAGGTGCTCAGGTCTTCGGAAGCGTCCGCCGCTCTGGTAGAAGTCCAGAATGACCTCGAAGGACGCTCGGTTCCGGTCGAAAAAGTATTCTTGAGTTGAAGGGTTGAAGTACTTCAGGCGAGCCTCCACATTGCCCAGAAGCGTGTCGGGGTATCTCTGCAGTGTTTTCTCCTGAGTTTCGTAGACGTTCCCGCCCACGTTGATTCTCACCCTGCGGCACAATCGGTGATCATGGGAAAGGGGGTGTGGGTGTTTGTCGGGAGTGGCATATTTTCGGAGATCGTGGAGCTCGTGGAGAGCTGTGTGATTTGGTTTCATGGAAAAGGGGTGAAAAATTGTTTCTTCATGGCTCGCCCGCTTTGCCAGGAAGCTGCCCCTGATAACCCGTGCGTTCTGCTTGGGTCGGGTTGGACACCGGAAATCCCAGATTTTATACTTTCCCCACTCCTTCCGGTATTTTGGGATGAGAAACGCTTCAATATAAAAGTTCCACAAGCGGCGAGCGATTTTCGCTGAAATATCACAACAAATCTTTAACAGCCTTTCAACACAATTCTTTGCAAATAATAAATTGTTGTAAATTACGGCAGATATTAGGGCAAACAATTAAAGTATTTTTGGTAGTCCTTCGCCACAGAGCCAACTGCGCCACACTTTTGTGCCACCATTCCCCCACAACATTCGTGCGTACCAGTGGATGATTCAGGGAGAAAGTGGAGGGCGTGTTTAGAGTCGGGGGGTTGATGCGGATCAGTCCGCCGAACACGACCACAACAAAGGCCGCAATTCCCAGACCACTTGCAACCAGCGGTCTGGAGAAAATATCCCACAGGAAAGATCCATTCTCTGATACATCCTGGGAATCTGAATCTTGAAGAATTGTAAGAAACATTTTTGGACACTTCAAAAGCTATATGTCATACACAGCACAGATACTTCAATCTGAACGAACCACATATTTAATGTATGTAGGTATGAATATTTCGATATTTTAAATGATTTTAGTTATCATCGTTATTCATGCAAATGAAATTGAATGGCTCACATTCCATAGTGATCTGAATCGATTGGTGACCCCGCTTCTAGAAATCATTTTCTTGGAAAGTCATTGAAAGAAAAGATTGTGGGATGACGAAAGTGAAACTCGGTGAAAATGTAAACATTTGTACATTGATGGCTTTCTTGTTTCGTAAAGTGCTCGTTTCATAATGCACATTATAAAAACCATCTTTTCAGTTCACTCTTCCATCTTTCAATTTAATCCGTCATAATGACAATCATGATGAAAAATAAGCATGAAATGAAGAAAAAAATCTAGATAGAGATTTAGAGTTGCAATGCTTATCTAAAAGTAGATGGAGGGGCTGCGCTGAGCTGATGTGAGTTAAAGTGGAAAAATTTAAGTGGTTCTGCGGAAAATCGGATTTGGAGATTTCGAGAAGGATTGAATGAAAAGAGACATCTTTTCTCATTATTTAATCAACTGTGTGCCTTTCTACATTTTTCTCCGTGAAATACTTGAAAAAAATGAAACCGTAAAGTAAAGCAGGATCTTTTTTTTCTTCTATCAATTTGACTCGACTCACTCGAAGAGACGATGATGACAAGAAGTAGAAAAGCAAATGAGTGAATGATTTTTGCAAAGAAAAATTCTACATTGAAAAGCCTGGTTTACCAAGTTTAACTGGAGAAAAAAAAAGATTTTAAAGATTCTGCAGAGTTAACTTGAGTTGAAAATTGAATCTGGAAAAGAATTCGGATTTCTCCAGTGCACTTTTACTCCAGCTTGTTGCTTTTGCTTTTCTCTTTCAACTTTAACCACCTTTTTTCAAGAAAGAAAAAATTTGATTTGAAAAATAAAAATCTCCTTGATTTCAGATACAGCCTACAAAGATGATTGACTCACGAGAGTGATTTGAACAAGTTAGTAAAAAGTTTATTTATTTAAATAAGCTTTTTTCTTTACTATATTATATAACTCAAAAACTCAAAATCTGGAGAGAAAAATGTTTCAAGTACTTTTTTATGCACGCCATTTAAAAAAGTTCTTTTTCTAAGTACAAAGAGAAATTGCAGCATAAAAAGTGCTGAAAAGTCAGCATATTTTTTTACAAGTGGAAAGCAAACGTAAAACTTTGAAGTGCTGCGTTTAAATGACTTTTATACAATTACATTTTTAGAGGGCGAAGAGCAGACAAAACTGGACATTTCCATCTGTCATGAACGACGATGATGATGCATTTTTATTCCCCTGTGTCAACTGACACTGAGTGACACTTAGGCTGACAACATGTCAAAATTGTGGGACAGAGTCACCATAAAACTGGACATCCTCTTCATTTCCTAGAGACACATTGACATGGTCATTTGTCAAATGAAGTGAAATGTGGGAAAATAAAAAACTGGACTGGGGCTTCCCGAACCAGAATAATTTTGCTTTACATACATGAAAAGTCAATTTGCAATAAAAAGAAAATTGGATAGTTTGTCAAAACAATACACATGCATATTTGCTGGAGGGCAAGCGAAATTCCAAAGGCGTTTTTTTCACTGGATAAGATCGATGTCGTTGGAGTGGAGGAAACCATCCATAAAAACCTCTGGTCAGTGATGTGTAGCTTTTTCCGATTATGGACAGTATCTCGTCTCTCCTTATACAAATACCCAATGTAACTGTGGATGAATGCAAGATCAACATGAGAACGAGGTTTTTCACATGCTCCAGTGTTGGACTGTACTAAAAGATCAATTCCATTTCCACTTTCTTTCTCTCTGGTCATGTGGGATTTGCATAGTAAAGCAGACCCCGTTTCTCCAGCGTCCAGCTCATCTCCACTTTCTTTTCTGAATAATCTAAGCTGCATGCACATAAAAACATGAATAATGCGAGTGCGCTGGAGCGTCAAGAAACTTTTATTTTTTTATCTTGTTCCTTTTCTCCAAATCTACATACAAGCGGGTAATAAACAGAGTGTCCATGTGCATCCTTTAAATAGACATTTTTCTTTGCTTGGGAAAGCAACACTTCATCTTGTCATGCATTATTATTACTGGAAACAAAGTGGCAAAAGTGATGGGGTTTCCTCCCTTTCCTTGTCGAGTCAATAACGCCGAAAATAAAGCAATCCAATTGCTTTTCCAAAAAACATGAAAAGTAAAGCTCTTTTAAAAGAAATCCTTGTAGCCAATAAATTTCAACTGAACAGATACACATCCAGCTAAATGAATATAGACAAACAGAGAAAATTGTCTTTGGTCGCACAGGAAAGGAAGTTTTTTTTTGTAACCAAAAAGTTTCAATTTTATGATTATATACATATGTAACCTTACGTTGCTCCAAATAAAAAAATATTTTGTTGAATGAACCTAAGAAGAAAAGTGAAAAGGGAACGGGAGTGTTTCGCTTCCCATTTCTCGTTTTCCCAAGATGGGAATATCATTGCTGGTTTCGTTCCGCGGTTTCCAACTTCCGTCGAACATCTGCAAAGGAAATCTATCCTAAATTTGTGCTCGCCTCCTTTGAATGCTACATAGTTTTGCAATTGCAAATAGCGTATGTGTTTTTGTATACTTACATAATTCCAACATCCTTCCTTGTGCTCCATGCACCCGGGTTACTTTCCACTTTTGATCTCTTTGCATAATATTAGCTGATTTATTTTCATGCACCGCTTCACTCTTCCCATTTATTGACGCAGGCCGAACAAACAAAAAAGAAAGTTTTAAAGCATCACATCACATCTGTTTCCCATTCGGCTTCCTTCACACAAAAAACGAGCTCATTTTTTTTCTTTCCATCTTTGAACCTCAAAAATATTAAAAACTCACTCAAAAATCCACGTATCTATCACAGAGGAATTGAGGTTGTGATGTGACATTACTGGAGAAAAATCCCAAAACAAAGGGGAAGATCTTAGGCATTTTGATGCTATCAATATCGATATTGGAGACATTGTAGGCTGTGAGCAAAACAATCTTCGACGTTTTCCCTGGCTTCATTTTTAGATTGATGCAATAGAAATAAAATGGAACTGGAAAATTCCCCGTTCGTTTGTTTCTGTCGGCTGAAAAGCCATGGGAAAACGTGATAAGACAACTGTTACATTTCGGTCCTGCGGTGATGCGATGGTGTTTTCCATTACACGAATTGGAAAATGCCGACTGTTGCGTTGGATCACTCATGCACATTATTTTCTTCTGAATATCGTGTACCGCCTCTTTTTCCATTTATGATGGATTTTCTTTATTTTCTGAATTTTTTCCAGTTCCCAAGAACAAAGGAAGTTTTTCATTCTTTTTCTTGATGGAATGAATCACATTTTTATTTTCCCTGTTGGTGCTCTCATTCACATCCATTTTATTTCCGCTTCTCACGCAGAAAAGCCTTTTACCGTTTTTTCTTTCTCCTAGAAAACTCTCACGATTTTTTTTTGGGGAAAAAGTGACCTTTTGACAGAGAAACAAAAAGAAAATGAAGAATCGTCCCGGAGCCAAGGAAAATCCCGAAGCAGCTTAAACTTTTTTTATTTCTTGGGGACAACTTTTTTTTAGTGGTAGTGCTGTAAATGTAAGTTGAATTGAGTGACAGCGCGAAGGACAAGGGCAAGCCACGACCTGATGGAACCACTTGCCTTGTTTCAGAGAGTCAATCTTCTGGCGACAGAAACCGTCACAGTCATGGCTCTAGTCTGATGTAAGTAAAGTAAAGAAAGAATTTGATGGGCTTGACCGATTTTCCTTTTTTTGCTTTCCTCCAAGGAATTTCCCACGCCACTTTCTCCAAGTTGATAGTGCAATCATGCAAAAGTTGACAGTAAGCACGGAGCAGAGTGAGTAAGAAAAATAAAGGCGAGAGCCACACGTGAAAAGGAAATGAAAGCGTCAGAAGATAAAATAGAAATATCCAATTTTTATGTCAAATAAAAAAAAATCCTTTGTTTTTACGGTACAATCCAAGATGAAAAGATCAAAGTGATCTGGAAATTACAAAAAGCAATATAAGTTCAGTTGCTGACAACAATTTCATTTGGTTTTGAGAATTTCGCAAAATTTGCATAAAATAAGTCAAGCAGCAGAAAATAGTTTACGTATTTAATCCATGCGTGCAGAATGGTGAAACTGGAATAGACGCAGCATTCACCAAGTTTCTTGGCACTTTCGAAAAGTGCGTGCAAAATTCCCTGGAGAAACCGGGCTCATTTTGCATTCCGTTTAAGTAGGTAAACATTATGTATACGGAGTGTACACACATACTTCATCTAAAAATTATTGCTTTCCAGTTCTCTTTGTTTCAACACTAAAAACCTTGACCGGGACTAAACACATTTTGCTTTTGGAGTAGTTTGCGAAATTTGAACTCTCTGAACTCTTTCTTCACTTTCTCCGTCTTTTTATAAAAAGATGAATTTTGTTTAGGGCTGGGACAAAAATACCCAAGAATAGAACAGAGGACGCAGAGGTCATTCGTTTCCCACTTACTGACCTTTTCAGATGTATGTATGTAAAAAGAAGACAAGACATGGACTGGGATAAGCTAGAGCTAAGCCCCACTTCCCTAAGCTCTTTTTCTCAAGTGCTTTTAAAGGCTTAAAAAACTGGGCTGATGAAAAGGAAACAAAAATGGAATTGACTTAACTCCGGACTGTTGGTGGATGACGCACACAGCCATTTCAATGATTGACCACGCTCAGACACAGACTTGAAGAAATTCCATGTTATGTTACACACTACATATTCCAGAGACGATTAGAATATTAAAGGGATCTCGGTCCGTGCCTTCGCTCATTCATTCGTTTCTTCTGGAAAGTTCCAAATCCAATAAAGTTGATTGGAAAGATGGATGGAGAATGGAGTGAAGTGAAGTGAACACTCTTCACGATCAATGTAGAATTACAAAATTTTCCCCGAGAAACGCTCTTATTTTTATTTTCTTCTCTAAATTTTTTTTGTTCCACTTTTCATTTCATCTTGCCATAATTTTCGAGCAAAACACTGATTCGATTTCTCGATCTCCTCCAGCTAACACTGAAGTTGTGCAGATGAAACAAAACCATCTCAAACTACACCATTACATAGAATAGGAAAAGGCTGTAAAATTTGCACATGTGTTTCTCTCCACCACTTTTGTTACGCTTCCAGTTTTTGGAACAACTTTTTTATTCTTCTGCATTCAATTCACCGAGTGATTCAATCTGTTTTATTAGATTTTTTGCTGCATCGGGGAAAACGTGCTGTGTGCTGGAGAAGTCCCACTTTTATTTTTATACCTTCTGATTACATGAGAATTTGATTTGTTTTCTCTTTCATTTCTTTTTGCATACTGCTGGACTAGCTGGACTCAGGCTCTGGACCTCCTTTGTTTATAAAATGAAATAAAATGAATACACAAAAAATACTGAAACATGAATAAAGGCTGAAATTTATGGAGACAGCCGTAGCGTATGGGCAATAAAGAGACTGTTCTAGGGTTCAATGTTTTTTTCTTGTTGTGTTGTCCGGTTGGCAGAGTGGTGAAGTGGAAAGAAGAGGCAATAAAACATGATTGCTCTGTTATTGCATTACATTGCGTGGCCTAACAGGAAACAAGGGTAATAACTGTCTGTCAGATTTTGCGGGTGTTCCTTGAATGTTTCTCTGGACACATTAAATAGGCAGATGAATGAATCAGCTCGGACTGCGCGGAGAGAAATGAGTTAAGCTAACCAAAACCGCATTTTGTAATTTGCATGCCTCACTCGTTCCCATTACTTATGAATAGTTAGTTTTACTGTCTCACTAGACTGTGGGAGGCAGAGGCAAGTCCAACCTATGGTGATCGTGATGATGATGATGATGATGATGACAAGACAAGAAAAGAGCATTTTATTTTTAGCTTACTCTCACATATTTTATTCTAAGCTTCTTCTATGATCATATTCTGACATGACTGACTGAGTGAAAGCGAGTAGCGGACAGGATTGTTAACAGAAATATTTTTGAATAAGGCTTAGCAAAATGTTGCATTGTTTTGTTTTGTTCGGCGGTTTCTCCTGGAGCTGGGAAAATCTGAATGCTGAATCCATTCGTTCAGTCAGTCATAGACTTGATTCATTTTCAACGAAAGATTCTCTGGGAAAATGCATTGGAGCGTGGCGTGGGGAAAGTGTCTTTGTGTTTCATCTCATCTCACTGATGTATGTTAAAAGGGATATTTTGTGTCCGTCTTTTCCTTTCCTCTGCTCTTCTCCAAGCTTTAAATGAGTTGGAACACATAAGCCGGGCAGGATTAAATGAAATCTGGAGATTCACTCTTTCATGTTAAATGATACAAATAAAATGTGTCTGCACTGCACAACTCACATCCACATCAGAGAAAGTAACTGCACTACGTATGTATCTACGTAAAGGTAAACTAACTGGAATGTGTTTTGCTTGGAAAATGTAAGTTACGCCTTCGTCGAAATTCTCACCAATAAAAGGGACTTAAGTTAACTACAATGGCTGATTAAGGGAAAAGCCGAAGCCTAGGTAGGATTTGTCCATTAATTAAACTCAAAATATTATCCTCTTGGGAGCATTATTATTTTTAAATACCTACGCACACACACACACACTGTACTATTTATTAAAATTTATTTTCCAAGCGAGCTTTATTGTGGTGGGACGAGAAAAAGTCTCTTTACTACATAAGAGTGCAGCTGGAAACTTTTTCAATAAAAATCCCTGGAAAAAAAACTTTCTTTTTGCCAGGAGTAGAGTCGATTGGTAAAAGTAAAGCAACAATAAGGACATACTTTGGTTTGGATGGAACATATGTTATTATACGCCAGGGAAAAATACTTTCAGATCTTTTCCTGTCTTCAATTTTTTGTTGCTTCTAGAAAAAAGGTGAAAAACTTTCTTTTTTCTGTGGCAAGTGTCTGAGCTTGAACAGAAGTGAAAGTTTCTGGGGATAAAAAAAAAGTTCCGCTTTACGATACAACACAATACAAGATTATGAAATAAATTTTTTATGGGCATCGAGCATCGATGCAACTTGAGATTCTTACATAACAAAGTTTGTTCGCTCCTGCAACTTCAATTTAAATTGTTTAATTAAATTAATAATTGTAATGGCTAAGCCACTCTCAGGTCGCAGTTGGTGCATTGCAGACGGTGCCATTTTTACTTTTTCCATAGAGTTCTAAATATTGGCTGTAGAGGTGGAGGTAGCCACATTTTAATTATTCATAATATTCCTGTTTGGTGGTGATTTTACGGTCTCCACAGAATAATTGAAGTGGCCATGGGAGAAATTTGTGTAAGTAAACTAAATGAAAAGCAATGTAATGGTATTGTTGATGATTGCTGAGAGCACGTTGGCCACGGTGGTTCTATCAATGACGTAAAAGCTGCCGATCATTACCCCGCAATTAGGAATGGACATGATAAACTTGCGCATCCATTTCGAGCTCCCAAGAAAACATTTCCAGCTCTGAATTGCCTTTCTCGACCGCTCGTACAACTGACCAAATTTGTAAAAGAGAACGGAAATGTAGAGGAGAGCGATCGCGGCAACAAAGCCCATTACCACGGCCCTAGGTCCAGAGAGCTTGAGAACCCCGTAGATAGCAAATGTGGCGAGTGCGACCAGCACGGATTTGTGACCGGGACACATCCAGTGTTGGAAAGCCACCTCCCAGAACCTGTGAAGCAACTGCATGACCCTCAGAGTTTTCACCGCTGTTTGAGGATCTCGAAGAGTGGAATTGGTTCGGGGTCGCTTCACATTCGCACTGTGTGGATGAAGTAAAAACATTTAGAAACTATGCAAATAATAACTAATAAATTTTTAAGAAAAAAATACTCGAGCTCCTTGAAGAGATAGAGGCTGCAGGTAATGTAAGTGAACCAGTGGAAGCAAAGGTTGAAAATGTTTGCCCAGATGCTGACCCAGATGAAGATTTGAAAGATGACCAAAGGAAACAGCAAAATTTTATCCGCGTGCTTCGGATCCTCCAGAACGGAAGTGAACAGGTGAAGTTGATCTGGCTTCAGACGAAGAATCGCAATATTTTGCAGGTCCACCAGCAATCCAACGACGAGAAATGTTCCAAAGAACTTTCGACACATTGCCCCAGTTTGTCCTTGAAGCAAATATTTGACTGAAAACAATTAAAAATTTATTTCACATTTTCATCATATAATTAATTTTTTAGAATTAATTTTTTCCTACCTTTCATGATTTTGTAGAATTTTAAGTATTCCTCCATAAACCTGGGAACTTCCACTGGTTTTAGAAAGACAGTGAACTGAAGCACAACCGGAAGTATGTAGGCTGTGAACAGATAAGCCATTTTCACCAAGAAGCTTAAAGACTGTGCTGAACTTTCCTCAGTATCCTCTGAGCCAATCGTTTTCTGGAGCACTCGAAACGCAATGAAAAGAGCGTAGAATAAAATAATGAAAAACGTCACTTTCAAAAGACGATATCGAGACGGTTGTGAAGACATCTCCAGTCGATAGTCATTCGAGTCGAATTTTTTCTTCTTTCCTTTAGTTAATTTCACAAAGTGGTAATTGACCACGCCAACCGCCCACGCAAAGTTTGTGGCGAAAACCAGACCTTTGAATGTCTTCTCTGTGTACATCTTGTCAAGATGTATTTTGTCTGATTCAAGTTGATGTGAGCAAAAACTTGAGTTCTGTTTCAGTTGCAGCGCAGTCACGGACTAATCACATTTTCCCGACTTCCCATGACTTTCACAAAAAAATATTAATTGACTATGACAGTGTCGAATATATTTTGCTTGGTTAAGGTGACCTTCCACCAACTAAATACTTAACAAAGTTTGGAATTTTTCTTCAAAAAACGGTATCAGAAAATTAATCACATGCTCATGTACATACCTATACATAATATTCTATCTATATCCGGTTTCGCGTACTCTAATCCTTGTCACCTCAAATTACGCCAATTTTCGCTAATTTTCTAAACAAATTATTTTATCCACTACATCGCTCTCACATCGTCACATCAATTTACTCTTGACGATTTCGAGTTGTTTTGTAAAAATAATTGCTTACCTATACATAATATTCTATCTATATCCGGTTTCGCGTACTCTAATCCTTGTCACCTCAAATTACGCCAATTTTCGCTAATTTTCTAAACAAATTATTTTATCCACTACATCGCTCTTACATCGTCACATCAATTTACTCTTGACGATTTCGAGTTGTTTTGTAAAAATAATTGCTATTGATCACTTACCTGATAGGCCTTGTTCCACGTGAAATTGTTTACCCTGTACAAGCCAGAAAATGTCACACTATTTTAATTGTCGTTGTCGACGCAAAAAGACAAACTGGGAAATCGCTTCGTCCTTGAAAATAGCGTGTAGGGAAAACATTGATATTGAACTCGAATTCCTACAATGCCCCTGAACTAGATCAAACAAGACAAAGACCACCCGTGGCATAAACTACTTGTAAATAACAATTTTGCTTAGATTCAGATAGAACAGAAAATCTAAAGGCGAAAATGTCTCATTTATTGTTCACGACAAAAATTTTGACAAATGGAGTAATCTCGCTTAATCCCGGAAAAGCTTGTGTTTGACGATTTGCCAGATGCGGCTCGATTCCATCTTTGACGTTAATCTGCAGACAGAGTAACAAAAGGAAACTTAATAAAAAGCAACAGTTTCATTTCATTTAATCAATATTTACATTCACTTTTATTTTTGAAGGCAAACGACTTTATGCCAGGAGGAAGCAGCGGTGGTTATCTGGTGAAACATTCGGTTTTTTCCTTTACGAAGCGAATCAAGCGAAAAAGTTTTTAATCCTCGGAGCGGCCATTCTGTTTACTTTTAATCTTCGATGGTCAATGTTTATATTATATTTTGTATTAACGATACAAGATCCAAGATATGACATGGAACATTGTATGTATCGTGGCTTTGGCTAAATATTGTCTTTTAGCTTGCTCATAATTGCTGCGGGGTTCATGTCACCGTGCTAAACCAAAAGATTGTTAAAAGTCACGAACGAACCGAGAGTTCCTCCATACTTAAACATCAATCCATTTAAAAACGTTCATTGTTATCGTCATCATTGCTTAAGGAAAAAATCCATTCGAGCCGAGCTCATTCCATTTTCGCTTTTCCCTGTTTGCTAAGTTGGAAATAACAAAAGCGGAAAATTTTCCACCACACTTCCTTCCATTTTCATTATTCTAAAAGCTAAAGCAATGCTCAGCCACTGGAAGAAAAAATTCCTTGAAAGAACCACTTTCTTTATTCTATACAGCTTGGGCTTACTTCACATTAGTCAAAGTCAGTCTCAGTCATTAGGAAAAAATGCGACAACGAACGACAAGAATCAAGAATGTTGAATAAAAGAATTGAAAGAAAAAGTTTGCACTGAACAACTTGAAGTGTATCATAACAAGTAATGTATTATTAATTAAATTCGGTCTATTAAAAGAATTTTCAAGGATTGGACAAGCTAAACTTTGTAAATAAAATTGACTGCTTCCTGAAAATAACCAAATACTTTGAAAATAAATACAACATTCGAACCACTGTGGACACATGTCACATGTGACATGTGGACACAAGGCAGAATTTATTTGTGTCAATATTTTATTTATTGCCTACATAATATGTCAAATATCATTTCATTTTGTGGCCATCTCATATAAACATAATGTATATTTCATTTCAAGTTTCTCCAGATTGGCGTTGGCGACAGAAGTGGGCGTTAAGTTGCAGACTTTTGTTAAAACGTGTCGGTCTGGTGTCGCCTCCGCCTCTTTTGCGGCTTTACATTCAAGTTTTAAATTAAAATCGATCATGGCTACATATTCATTTTATTTCTATGTACATACGTAAAACATACCTTTTATTCAAATTATTTTCCATTTTAAAGTTGAACCAGAAAGATCTCAACTCAGTCACTAAAATGTCCGTGTTGGAAGTTTTTGAAGAAATACTAAAAATCCGAGGAATAGTCTTAAATTGCAACGCAGCTCGAAAAAGCATAAGAAATAAAATTGTGCAATTAATCGATACACTCTCATATCAGCCATTTCGGTGGGATAGTGAGAAAAGACTTTTGATTATAGTCACACAAAATGGCAGGAAAGAGAAAAGTTGGAAGGTGACCGGTCATTTTTTACTTTTGTTCACTTTCGGCCTACTCACAATCGCCCCCCTTCAGCTTTTCAAACTAAGCGTTCAAACTAAAGTTCTGCATATCCTCTTTGCAAGTTTATTCATGTCGGTCAGCTACATCCTCTATTTTCAGTGGAAGACTGCTTCCAAATTCTGTCAGTTTGTTAATAGCATGTTGAAGTACACTGAAGACATTTCCAGATACAATGATAATGATGGTAAATCACTGCAAGATTTTAATTATTGGCAATATTAAAATATTTTTAAAAACTAAATATAAAACCTAAAAATTTTATTTTTAGAAATTGCAAACGAAGCTTCACTGGAGCACCAACTCATGTTACTGTTCTGTAGACTAATGCATTTTACTTTTTACGTTATCCCTTTACTGGTGACAATTGGAGCTGCAGTCGCTCCACAATCTGGCCTAAACCCTTTCGCTGTTCTCCACTATTTTATTGAAAGCAGGCAAAGGATTTCCCAAGGCTTCATTGTGCTACTTCAAAGTATTTTCATCTGGCCGGTTTATGAGTCATTTATGCCAATTACTAGTTTCATTCTGTATGGCAATTTGGTTTTCGGATTTACTTCCTTAAAGCAAAGCCTCCTTGACTTCTCTCGGTAATCAAATTGAAATTTTGAAATTTCTACTTTACAATTTTTTGTAGCATTTCTCATGTCATGTCATATTTCTTTTCATATTGTAGAGTAGCTTCAAAATCGTTTGACACTAACACGGAAACTGAAGTCTCTGTGCAGTTCTACTCGAGACTGCAGCTCTTAGCCACATTGTACAACGCGATAAACAAAGCCGGATTGATGAGTGTGATTCTGATCACTGTCATGTACGTCCAGGTGTGTTCGTTATTTGGATTGATCCGTTTAAAAGA
>VYYJ01003419.1:0-16681 GCA_021029165.1 Cyphoderus albinus | reverse complement strand
GACATGTGTGTGGGCAGCGGTATTGTAAATGAAAGGATTTTCGACTGAACTAAAAAATAAATTTCTTATTGAAGTGACAGTCATTGATGTGAAGACCGATATCTTCTTTGCTCTCGTTTTTTCCTTTGCTACTGACTGACTGACAAATCAGTAAAGCGTAAATAAAAGGGAGAATGAGAAATAACTTTCATGAATGAGCCATGATTATTATTATTGCTTGCTATTCGGATTACATTTTTAATTTGTGAATCGATAGTTTGTAAATAAATCATAGCGAGAATGATGTTGATATTTCATATAATAGAAGACAAGACAAGACATAATTTTCATTATTCAAGTGAACGCTGTCATTTTGATCTGAATGACGAATGTATAGCATAAGAAAGCACCCTAAAAATTGACAGTACTAACAATATTACAATTACAAATACAGCATGCTTTTAAGAAAATTATGCTTTATTTAAATGCAAATTTCTAAATTTCAACAACTAGTGAAAATGAAAAGTGACTATGAAAAAAATATTAGCAATCGCTTTCATTTCAACTAATGTAAGAAAAGAGGCTGCTCACCCCGCATTCCTGTCATTTCCATATTTCTCATTCCAACTTTTATCTCCTATTGAAACTCATACGGCAGTACGTAACCTGGGTAGAAAATGAAGTAAAACTATTCCTAGCAGGGTAATCGGACTAAGATACAACAATTTGAACAAGATTAGATGCTAACCAACGTTGACAAGAAATGATCATGATCATTCATGCAGTCGAGTCGTGCTTCCTTTCTGACACTGACGAATGAATGAGTGAATGAAATTGAAGACAGAGGTCCGGTAGGCAGACAAACCGTGTAAATACTTTTTAAACAACTCTAGTGCTCACGAAGAGGTGGAATTCTCTTTTTGTCCGCCTGATCTGCATATTTCTCAGCAGGGATTTATGAATTATGGTTCTTGTCTTTTCTTCATTCATCCTCTTAGTAATTATTATTACTCAAGTGGTACATTCTATTGAAGCAAAGAACAGTTTTTTCCACTGACTTCACTTTTCGACAGTCTCCTCTTCTTTTTCTCCCACTTCCGAGCTCAGAGCACAGCTCCAAATTGAAATACCTTGTCGATTGAAGTGAATGAAAAGCCCACGTGAAAGACTTATAGACAATTATTGAACAGGTAGAAGCTAAAATATAATTTATATCATATCACGCTTTACATTCTTCAATTTTACTTATGCAGATTCAGCAAGTTAATAAAGCACAACACAAGACATTCTTGTCATCTCTTGGTTTTGGTCGTGCTGCTGAATTGTGGCAGTAATGACGATGATGACAATGAGAGTGATGCAGTGACTTAAGTGTTGCTGAAATATCGCTTTCATTTCCTTCCGAACCAGTGTGTCTCCTCGAGTACGTAGCAGTGTGCCATGAGTTCATTTATTTATATTACTGTCACTTATTCGGCTTTCTGTTGATACTCTCTTCAAGTTGTTGATAACGATGTTGATGACTTAAAACTTACTTTGCATTTTATGGTATTAACTTTCCACGCTTGAACTGGTGTTTTATGTAAGTCACAAAAGTGTTTCCCTCATGTTATTACTGATTATTGTCGTTGTCGTGATATGTTCCGTGTCGCTTTGCTTGTTTGTGAAAGAACGTGTGTTTTCTTGAACGGTTCCCTCTTATTAGCAAATCCCCACGTCATAAGAGTCACTCTGCCGTACCTACAAAAATTATGCTTCACTTTTCAGGTTACTCTCAAGAAATAAAGAATGAATCGATGCAAGGAAGCTTTCTTGGTCCTTTCCTTTCATGCAAGATCGTAACGAGCGAATAAACACTTAATCTGGTTCTTCAAAATTCTCGATCTTCTGTTCTGTGTCAACTTACCTGTGGCTTTTGGTAATGCTTTTATTAAGCAGAAGCACTAGCACACACTCACCTGTCTCTCTTCTCGTCTGCTTCCTTCCTAGTTCTTAATGCGCGGTGAGGTAATCGCATTCAACTTTTGAATTGAAGATTAAGGAAATCTTTACAAAACTAATAGTCCATTCTAATCCATTTCACTACGTCACATTATTTCTATCTCTCTGCTATGTAAAAATTGGTTTCTAAATTGTCCATCTTTGAACGAGTAGCCTGTCCGTGTTTCTTCATGAGAACGATCATCGCCAATGAAAATACACATGTTGCAATCTCTATCAGAGAAAAGTCAAAGTCATGGCTTAAATTGAAATTTATTGGCAGGTTCAATTCGACTTCCTTCTAAAATGGAAGAAAATGAACAATGAATTAGAGGCATCCACATAAAAATTTGATGTACACATCAGCCATTGTGGTTCATTTATGGTCATCCTTTTCTACAAACAAATATCAAACCTGAATGCACTGCATTTCATCCGTCGAACTGCTCTGAAAAGTTCACAATTGCATTGCAATCAAAATTTGAAAGCACGGATGCATTAGTCACATAAATAAGGGACCCAGAATTCCAATTAAAAATGAATTACGAAATAATAAGAATCCACATTGGGTGTTTCATTGACGAGATGACATATTATGACATGTTCATGCAAACAGCTAATGATCACAATAGCATACTGCTTGGTTTCAAATTTGTAGTTCGTTATTTTTACAATTTGGGAAGCACCAAGCACCCCACTATACTTCAAATGTAATCCCTAATTACGATGATCTGTTTTGTGTTTGACAATGTTTGAGTCGACAGGAAAAAAGACTAGAATGACTCTTGGCTTTCAGTGAAGTGACGCCAGCAAGTGGTGATGTAAACACTTAGGAAGTGTCATTGCTAATAACCAAACCAAGATACTTGCTATNGACGCCAGCAAGTGGTGATGTAAACACTTAGGAAGTGTCATTGCTAATAACCAAACCAAGATACTTGCTATACAAGAAATACTTTATGGATAGAACAAACAATTAGAAGTCCGTCTATTTAAAAAAAACGTGTACGAGACAGCCCTTTAAATGTAAAAAAGGAAGCTGCACGAGAGATTTTATTTTAAACCCAAACTTTATTACGAATATTAAAGTGTATGTAATAATGCGCAGCTATTATTTTATTTTAGCTTTGTTAATTTTGGCTGTTAAAAGTAACAACAATCACAATCTTTAGTTTGCTCTATTCTTATTCTTACGTGATGGTTGGTTAATGTATTTTTTCCTTTTTGTGCAGTAAATGATAATTACATTTTTTTTGGGTGTGAGTGTAAAAGAAAAGTATAAAGTCTGTACGCTATGATTAGAAGTACATTAAGCAAAAGGTTTGTGTTCGTTTTAACTAACATATTTTGGGACGATTTAAATGAAAGGAAAATGCATTATTGTTGTTTCGTTTCGACTCGTGTAATGACGAAAGCTGAAAAAAGTTATGCCGAGACTGAGCCACTGGTCTAGCTTAGAGTGGAGTACTTTGGCAATTGACAAAATATGAGAATTGCGAGCACGCATCACGGATGCCACAAAAAAAGTTTGATGCCAGAGTTAATGACAACGACAAACAAGGGGCACTTGAGAAAACAAACTGTGTTTGAGTGAGCAGGGAGAAAGTTATTACAGAGACGACAAACAGCAAAACATTGAGATATGATGCAAATAAATACAAGCATGAATTTTCCCCGACTTCTTTACAAGACTAACGAAAGGGAGGATGGTGACGATGACTTCTGGCGATTTTGTAATTATCATAATTGTAGTTATTACTGTGCTTATCTATGCCTTCTTAATTTTTCATGCAGCCGGATGAGATTTTTTCCTTGAAAATGAGTTAAGGTAAAGGTGATAGAAGTTTTAATTTTAATTAAGCTACTTGAAATTTCGCAAGTAGATACTCTTCACGCGTCCAAGTGAGACTTCAGCGTGCAAAAGACGAAAATACTCCGCTTAATAAATGAGTAAACACAAAGAACAGCAGGGGCTCTTCATCGTCAATCGTCAATCCTAAAACGAAGTGTTATAGAATTTCAATGAAAAGTGTTTCTTCCGCAGTAGCGGCACCGCTTCTCGTCAGCTTCAACCCTTTTTTTGCCGGAGAGTAATAATCAAAGGAGGAGAAAAAGAAGTCTTCAGTATTTGCATTGAGCTAATTACTTTATTGAAATAGTCTATGTCAGAAGAGACACATCGGACACATGTCGTGTCCACCAAATAAAAGCTTAGTTAGTAAATATAAACATAACACAACGCAACTTTAGCTTGTTGTAAAAACACATTCATTAACAACAGAAGCATAAAACTAAGAGTTGTTCGACTTTCATTCAATTGAATTTCTCAATATTTTTACAAACGTGATAAATTTGAGAAAAGTTTGCTTTATTTACGCGTAGGAACAACAGTTTATTTATTAGGTAGTTTACATATGCATATAATTATAATAATGTTTAGATACACTAACACTGGTCATAAATAAGACAGAGAATGGCGTTGAAAGATTGAAGGAAGAGGTGATAAAATGCCGAGTCAGCACAATAAAGTGAGAAAGTAAAGGTAAAAATATTTTTACATTCATTAATAACATAAAAAAGTTGTTTGCACCGTATTCTAATGCTTGACGCACTTATCCTACCTACCAACATCCACGAAACCAAGCCAGGACCATAAAATGAAAATGCGATGATATAATAATATTATTTTGGATTAGAAATGCATAATTTACCCCTTTAATGTTTATCCCGCCTGAACATTTTATTAAATAAATTACTCAGTCTCCGATAACCCCGTTTCCTCCTAATCGTATTGAATAAATTTGTAGGACTTGGGCTCATATGAAATCGTGGGGGTTGACCAATGTCATGAGAAAGATGAAACTGGAATCGAGGTGGCGGTCCCTGCCTCGGAGGACGCCGTAGTTCCTGGGTATAAAATATAGTGGGTCGTTGTGTTGGAAGCAACTGCAATTGATTGAGTTGAATCGGTTGCACTTGCAGTATTAAACGGAGGATTGTTCAAATTGTAATTGCCAATTTCTTTCAGTTGATTCATGTCGCTATCCACAATTTTATTGGTGCTAGCATACGGTCTTTGCTGATGCTGTTGTTGCTTTATGTCATTGGATTCATAACTAACGGACATGAAATTCTGATTTTCAACTAATTGAGGAAAACTTGTGGTTATCGAAATGGGGGTCGTGGTTGGAGGGGTTGGTTCCTCTGTGGGCAAGACACTTTGCACTTGCGGAGTATCTGAAGCCTCAGCTTGGGCTTGGGCTTTAACTTTAGCCTCGATCATTTGTTGCTGATAAAACCGAAGCTGTCGCATTCGGGTAGGATCAGTGATTGCATTTTCATTTGTGGACAAAGGAATCAAGGGCATGCTTGGTGTAACTTCAAAAGGTTTCGGTCTACTCGTTGTAGTTGCTTGCATAGGAATAGGAGTGAAATCTTTCGCAAAGCGAGTGGGAGGCTGAAATTGGGAGTGAAAAGGTGTGTGATGAATATTATTCAGTGTCGTCTTTGGCCCATGCTGAATGAAGACGTGCGAAGTCGCGGTAGCAGCTGCCGAAGGAGGATGGTGAATTTGAATTTGATTGCTTGCTGACTGAGTATTGGAATTTTCAATATTAAAGTTTAACAGTTGATTTCGAACTATTCGTCCTTGAGGCTCTCCTCTTGGAGGTGACTGCTTCAGTGACTGAGCCTGTGTCTCAGGAAGTGATTGTTGATGGACAGGTCGGCTGGGAGAATCAGAAGTTTGATGACTAGGATGTGGATTCGGAAGAGATGAGGGTTGATTATGGTGTTGTGGGGAAGGTCGAATGGGTTGGGTTTGCTGTTGGGGTGGAGGTGAAGGAGGTTGGTGTTGTTGCTGTTGCTGATTAGTATATTCTGGTGGAGGTTGTAGCAAATTCTTAATATTTTGCTCAATTTGTTGCGGGGCAAAACGAGATTGTTGTGCTTGACGAGGAGGATGTGATTGTTGAACTTGCTGAGTTGGTTGGTTTGTGGGTTGCTGAAACTGAGGAGGTCGTTGGAGGTGTTGTTGTGGAATTTTCAATTGTTGATGATGTTGGGCAGGAGGTGGAGGTGGAGGAACCGCAAGTCGAAGCCCCTCTTCTTGTTTGGGAAATTGGAAACGTCCTGGATGTTGTGACTGGGGGAAATGTTGTTGTTGTTGCTGCTGCTGTTGTTGTGGAGGATGTTGTTGAAACGGTTGTTGCGGAGGCGAATGGGTTCTGGGGGGTAGTGGGATTCTTGCTCCAAACTCTAAATTGGTTGATTGTGTATTGATCTGAGAATTTAACGTGTGAGGATGCTGCGGTTGTAAATGGGGCATGTGGAGATTCTGAACAAATGGGGGAAACATTTGTTGCCGATGTGGCTGTGGAGGGGGCGGGGGAGGAGGAGGTGTTAAATGCAAATGCTGTTGCGGGTGATGAGTTGTTACCTGGAGAAACTGGGGTCTTGGCGTGACGTAAGGTTTGTGAATCATTGGGATATGAAAATGAGGTCTCTGTGGATGTTGCTGTTGTAGGTTATGATGATGATTGTGTGCATTAGGGACATGAAATCGATGTTTATGGTGATCTTCATGATTTTTTGGGGGGTCATGTGGTAAATTTATGTTATTCGCGTTGTTCTGTTCTTCAAATTGTTTCACTTTCTTGGGATCCTGAAAGAATTCTTTGAATTTTTGGAAAGCCATGTCCGCTATTTGTTTGTCTTTTTCTGGGAGTGAGGTTTTATTTCCATCAGTTAAACCAGGGATCACAAAGTCATTAAAGTTAATGCTCTCATCCCCATCAAATCCAACAGTCAAAATTTGCGTTTTGGTATCTCCAAGTTGTCTGAAAATGATTATATCGCAGCATGAGGGTTAAAGTACTAAAGTAAAGGAAACTTAATCTTGACAACTATTCAAT
Organism: Cyphoderus albinus; assembly: GCA_021029165.1. Taxonomy (NCBI): domain Eukaryota; kingdom Metazoa; phylum Arthropoda; class Collembola; order Entomobryomorpha; family Paronellidae; genus Cyphoderus; species Cyphoderus albinus. Next base: position 9,809 of record VYYJ01003419.1, on the reverse strand, counting down.
GTAGATGAAAATGCAACAAGATAATTTACCCTCCTCCGAGGACCTTGACATTTCCCAAAAACTTGCTCAGATCCACGTCTGTCAATCCCAAGCTTTTTGGGTCAACAAGTTCTACCCCTTCAGGTAGCTCATGTTTAAACTCGCCATTTTTCTCTTGACAATTTGCATTTGATATCACACAGATGAGGAAGAAGCTCAATGAGCAACAAAGACTAGACCACTTAGGCATTTTGAAGAGGTTCACAATTAAAATCTTATACAATACTTAAAAGATCCAAAAATAAAATTGAATGCTTACACTCTGACACTCATTTTTCATTCATAAAACTCCAAAAGGCTATTTTTAACTTGCAAAATTTAGAATTTGGAGCAATTTTATTTACAAATCATATATCTATCTATTACAATGTCTGACTGACATGAAGCACATTTTTCACATTCACATTCAAAAATTTGCGATAAAAATATTTTTCCACTTGATTTCGTATGATTATTGCACACGACGTGTGTATTATTTATATAATTTTCTTACAGTTTGAGGACGGAAACCACACACACACAAAGAGCATGTATTAACTAATTATAATTGCTGGCTATGACTTATGACTTGTCTTGCAAAGTAAATCGTGGGAAACATTTTTCACTTCTGATTATGATTTTTGCACATGAAATGCAGGGTTATTCAAAGGGAACGCCTGTCACTTGCTTTAGGGCCGTTTTTTAAAACTACAATCCGTTTATTTTCAGCGCAGGACTACAAACGACGAGAGCCAGTCATGAATGACGAATGACTGCGTGCCTTCGGTTTGGTAGTAAGCAACCAGCAACTTTTCTCAGTCACTTTTTATCTAGCTATTATTACGTTGCTGTCAAATTTGAAACTGACAGAGAATTCAGATTGAGATTCAGAAAGAAGTAGTAACGTAACACACAAGCTGGGGAATAGATAACCATCACTATAATCATCATCATCACATCGGCAACATAATCATCATGAATTATGAATAAGAGCCAGCGTTCCCTTTTCATATCTTTTAGAAGTAAGCGTGGCTCATATTTACTATATAGTTAAGTAAGTAAGGTAATATAATACTTCCGTCTATATAGCACGCTTATGGCACACAACTCTGTTTTGAAGTGCTCATGTAACATTGTAACATCATGAAGACTTGCAGACTTATCTGGCTTGTCTGTTCTGAATTTGACAATCTTCTTTTTGGTTATTGTTAAGTCCCTCTTTCTTCGGCATAAGCAGACAGCTCAGCAAGCGTTTTTATCGGTTTGCAGTTCAAAAACGTGCAGCTTGCCTTCATTCATTTCATATTGTTATGAATTTTCTTTCTTTGCCATCATTATGATTGTTTGATATTATGATGAGATTGTAGGAATGGTAGAATTAAGGATACGTAATAATTTCTAGTAAGCTTGTGTAAGCAGAAGCCGAGTCAATTCAAAATGATAGTAGCCAGTTGTATAATAATTCATAACATATTCAGAAAAAAATCAGATGATATAATAATGGGTAATGTGTAATAACCGTATCATTGTTAAATATATCATCAAAAAAATAAGTAATAAGCGCTAATATTACTAGCAAAATAATCAAAAAAGCTGATTCTATTCATGAATCAGGCCGTTACAGATTGATGCAATGTAAAATGCACACAACAACGACTGCTTCTCTTTAAAGTGACACACAAAACCGTAAATTACATAACAAATTCGATTACGTGGAATAGTAGAGAAATAATTGTAATTGCAGTGCGATGCAATTGCTTTGTCCTCTTCACATTCGGATCGGAATTGCAGAGATAACGCACACAAGAACAATGGCACTATGCCACTCACTCGTGGTTCTTAAAACACCCAGCAAAACGCAACAAAAAAACGTTTGCTCTAAGAAGATGGGATTCAGAATGAAAGTAAAAAGTGTGCTGTAAAAATTGAGTGAAGAATCATGCTGCGCGATAATGATGAAGCTGAGTCAAATGTCAAAGAAAATTGTGCAGAAAAGAATAAAAACTAAGTAAGAGTGCTCACTGTTAAATTGGCGAAGTAACATGAAACGTCAAATTTTACAACTTGATTCGTCCAAAGATGAGGTTGTGTGAGAATTGTGGTTTTATCAACAGAATTGGCCACATTAAGGCAGCGGACAAGTCACAATTTATAGAACGAAAAACTCATGAAATGGATGCCACTTTGCCACTAAAATGCTATTATGGCATAATCGAAAATCGAGATTCCTTTGATGCTGTTGATGATGATGACGGGAAATACGTCGATGATAATACGAGATGCGCTAATGATTTTGCCCAAAAGCTATATAATTTTTGAGATGACGAAAGATTTGTCCATTTATCCATCTATTGTCAATTCCCAACCGCAACACATGCCTTACAATCTGCGATATCCAAAGGATATCATCATTATCATCAACATTACACATTACTCGCCACGCACAATTTTTTTGTGAGTTTAGCTTAAGTTTTACCAGATTTGGTAAGTTTTTTTTTCCTTTTTGTGTGAAAATAGGTAAAACTAATAGTGTATCGTGAAGTTATGAAGATTTTGAAAAAGATATAAAAAGCACTTTAATGGAGGTGCACAACAAATGTGTTTAAAGTGTGAACATTAGGCACCTTCTTCGGTTTATTATGTCACTTGCTCATCGCCACGCTAATAAAATAAATAATTATAATAACAAAGTAAAGGAAATAAACACAAATGATTGCGCAATTTAGCCAAAGTACGGAATTCTTGATGTTTCATCCTTCAGAATGTGCAATAAAATAAACAAGATAAGTGCAAAGCTAACAAATTTTTAGAAATAAAATGTAATGAGAAAACCGGACGAATGAAATTATAAAAGGAATTTTATAGGAACTCGCAGACGATGCGACGCGTATTTACAACCTGCCAATTATTGTCACTCATTTTTGTTGTACGCATTTGGCTATAAATAAAATTACATACGTAGTTCTATCTAATTACATATAGGTTTCATGATTGGACTGCTCATGCTCAGAATAAATGGATGGGGGAATGGGAACAAACGTTTTAAAAATAATTATCTTACTTCGTTCTCAAGTTTGCAAACAATTGGGACCCTTTTTGGCATGTCATAAAGTTGTTGGGAGCTGATTCGTGATTGAAACCTGAAGTTGTCCTCCTGTCTGGGTAGCATTTAGTATTTGTAGGAAGCACATCAAATTGATTAATTTTAATTGAGACTGTAGTTATTTATAAGCCAACGCCAAATTAGACGTCAAATAATTTTTGCACCGCTGCACTGCTAGACAATGTTTTCAATCCTGAAACAAGAATGCAATACTTTTACACTGTTATTGATGTCGATGTTTGTTAGTTGCGGATTAAATGTTGAGTGGATTTTACTGACTGTCAGTTTGTTTCAATTTAAATTATAAACTTTAAAAGGTGCATCACAAATTAAACATTACAAGCACAAACATAGTATGTCAGGAAATAAATATGCCGTTTCATGGAATCAGAAAACGATGACAAGTGAAATGAAGGCATCTACGCTACGTAATGTAATATACATATTGCAGGAATGAAGTCCATCCGAAAGATATTCTGGACCTGGGCTTCAAATCGACAAAATACAGCCTAAAACTCCAGCAATGAAGAAGAAGAAAAACAGCAAGTCTGTTTAACGTGAATTGATTAACAGACTTAATTGTAAATCAAATGAGAAATTAAATAAACAAAACGGAAACAATATAAGATTATGCTGTAAATCGACAAGAACTTATTGGTTTCATTGCAATACATTTACAAAACTCTGAAATGACGTACATAATTTAATCTATGCATAAACAATAACTCTACTACAGAATATAGATAAAAACTATGCATAATTTAACTTTATCTTACTAAACTTATTCGAACCAAAAATTTCCCGTTTATAATAACGTAATTAATTATAGATTACAGTATTGTAGCACATTATTTAATAATATTATTGTAACCTTCCATACAAGTAGTTCATTACATGGAAATCGATACGAAAAGTAGTGAATATTTATTTTATTTTAATAAATACAAGAATTTCTCGCAATCATTCATGAGAATGTCTTGTTCACGGGTATGTGGACTTATTCCTGATGACGTTTGAAGCACATTCGAAAATTCCGATTACAGTGTGTACAAATGTTTAGCTGCTGATGAATTTTTAGTTGACGTATCCGCATGACTTTCATAAACCATCGATGAATGGCCCAAACTCAGTCGCTGTTTAACTACTTGCCTGAAATAAAAAAAATATTCAAATAGTCATTCAACTGAGAAATACTCCATCAATATTTTTTGCTTTTCCTTACAAACAATAATGACTAAACTGTACTTCCAATTTAACAACTAGACGAAACTGCCTTATATTTGCATGATTATCGTTCGAGATTAGAATATATGTTAAAACTGAAAATGAGACTCATAACCAAAGATATTTAAACTGAACAGTACAATCCAATCACAATCACAGTGAGAATTCCATTACACGAAATGACAGACACTTAGTGATTTTCTGAGATATTTTCCTCTCTAAATGTTAACACAAAATGAAGAATTCTGGATTCTTCGTTTTACTTTAGCATTTTAAAGATCGAGCTTTCAGTATTAAAACTGTAATTTGTTTAATTCTCAAACAAGAAAGTTGGACTTTTCCCACTCGATTATTGGAACAACTGAATTGCAATTCCTCTACTGAACAGAAATGGTAAACTCTTATACAACATAACGTAGGTAGTTATAAAAATGGTATAATGATGAGATGACATACCCTATATTGAGAATCCGCTCCTGATTTTTGCAATCTGCAGTCCAAATAGAGATTTTGTCCACTTTACCTCGAATGTCTACCACGACCCCACATATATCGTCGCCATCATCGTCAAAAGCTTCTCCAATGAGACACAAGAGCTGCAAGAGAAATGAAATGACCAGATGATTAATAATTAAATAATTAGGTTAATTATTTGGGAATAAAATGTTTCCAGAAGCCGACGCTTTTTTAGACACTTACCACTTCCAACCATTGGCTGTCTAGCATATTTCTATGTCGTTTATCAAAGCTAACGAGCCATCGTCCTCCTTGACGGTTGCGGTCATCTTCCCACATGGGCTTAATGCCGTCTTTGAACACAAAATAGGAGCATCCCTGCCTCAGCTCACTGGCACTCTTGATGTGGTTATAAATGGACCAAAAGTCTTCTACGGTAGCAAACGGGCTCACGACTCGTAAATTATCCTCCCACTTTTTGTCCTTATTGTTCTCGAAATACCAAAATGTCCATTGGTTCTGAAGTATGTGCTTCTGAGCGGCCTCCAACTCCTGAGTACTGTTATTTTCTCCCTGCTGCTCCAGAGAAACGTTGTTTTCGATCGTCGTCATTTTTCTACTTCCGCTGTAATTTTCAATTTTTTCTCCCCCTGCGTTGATCGCACCCCTCTTCGACTTTTTTTTCAATCTGCAAATAAATTGTTGAATCTCCAAATCTCCAAACAAAAAAAAATATGTGCTGCTACTACAAAAAATAAACTTTCCGTTAACTTGAAACAATCAGCCTTCAGCCTTTTTTTATTATTATTATTAGAAAGGAGAACTGATAATTGACTGAATGTTGAATTGAGGTTTTTGGGTAGTAGATTGTTAAATAAATGTTCGTTTAACAGAGATTTGGAGTGGAGTGAAGAGCAGACTACTCACACATTAAATAGACACAGACAGCGCGAGTCAAATACTACACAGATTACGATTACATTCTACAAAACAGATAGTATTTAATAGACAGATTTCGAGCGAGATGCTGCATTGAGCAGGCAGCAGACACGAAAAGATGCCGAAAAGATCTTTCACCTAACCTAAATTGCGAAAATCGCCATAATTCAATGCTCCACTCGCGTTGTTTTGTATTTAGGTAGTAAAAGATTTACAAACCTCCTCATTCACGTTTTTCTCATCAAATCTCCTTTCTAAAATCATTGAAATACACAAGAAACCTTCGCACTTCACATTCTCACACATTTCAGACCAACAACACTTGAACACAAGAGTAGATTTTTCCTCCGTTTTTCATTGAAAAGAACGCGTTGTTCTGTTCTGTGCCTTCAGTATCATGTCGAAGATAACGCGCACAGAAAAGCTGCATCTCTCTCTGTAACATTCAATGCCTTGAATTGAACTTTTCTGCTCAACTGAAAATAGAACCACAAACAAACACGGAAGCAAAAGCAAAATCCAACGGTGGTGCAGACAGTGCACTTGAGTTGATGATAATTCCTACTCGTGTAAGACGCAAAGACGTGGATGAGCGCCGAACTTGTACATGAAGAAGAATGGGCGAAATGGAGGGGTGAGGCTCGTTGAGCGCTCTTTGAGCTTCCCTGTCACTTTTTCTATCCCTCTCGTGCTTTCGCGAGTGTCCTGGAAAAGATTCGCGTCATTTTGAACAGATGGCTGCTTTGTGGTGAGTTCAAGAGCCGGTCCGTCATTCAATGGATTTGAGTGAGAACGAAAATCAACAAAGACAAAAATGATGCCACACGCTAAAATGCCAATTTTTGACGTTTTGATCATATGTAAATATCTGGCCGGTAAATAAATGATATTTTTTGCAAATTGAAACAAAGAAATGTTCAATTTTCGATAAAACGCGACAGGAAAATCTATAGAGTTAATTATTAATGAGCGAATTATTTTTAGTCAACTTTCAATATTCAATCAAATACCTATTATCTAGTTTAAATAGGCAGTATATACACAATGCAAGACACCTTTTTGTGTATCAATTTATTATATTAATTTTATGATCTGTAAATTAAAACATCATTATGCCGAAGAATTTGGGGCATTTTCAGAATTTGCACTCAGGTTAATTGCAGTTGAATCTTCAACAGACAAGACTCTCTGATTTGCCATTATCGTTTTCACTTCTTTTAACCACTTTTGAAAGGGTTCAATAGAGTCAAGGTTTAACAGTGGCGTTTAATTCATAATGTCCCCCAACAGTACTGGACAAGTTACAGGCAGGATAAAATCAACATCTTATTGCTTGTCTTGGGTGAACCCTGCAGTAGTCATGCAACTTATTTATAGGAACTGTGCAAGACACGTAGAATAATACCTGCGTGGTCAATTGATGATATATGCATTAAACAAAGATTACAAAACCTTTCATGTTCTCTTTTCCCTGGTGTTAACACACTCTGGTGAAGTTGTTTGTACTTGTAATTCGATTGACACGAAAGTGAAGTTTTAAAATGAAGTCCAATTCTACTTATTGTAAATCAGTAAAAACAAACATTCTAGGATATCAGGCTAATAGTGCCTACATGTATTCTTTTTTCTACGCCACCGCAACTCTTACCTCTGGTAATTAGCATTTAAATTAAATGATTTTCAAGACGGCATCTTTTTCTTGTAATGTTTACTATTCAGATCTATGATGATATTTTTGTAGCGGGTTTTGGCGACTTTAGCCCTCAGAACCGCCCCGAAATGTTATGGGCAATGTTATTTCAACTTGGTGGTTTCTTTCTCATTGGATACTACACTTCGTTGCTGACATCCGCTCTTTCCTGCTTCGTTAGGCCGAGGTGGACAAACTAACATTACGACTAGCATTTCTCGATTTAATATTTAAATCTAAACATTAACCTTTTTCGCTGCAGGGTTGCATTACAGCAAAGACTAGTTTCACTGAGACAATTCATGAACTACTACCACGTTCGAGAGAAGTTGCAAAAACGAGTGATAGAACATTTCGTTTTGCAATATCAATTTCGGAGCGGTGTAATATTGAAGAGAGGGCAGTACTTATTGTACGATGCGCCTTCTTATCTCCGAAACGATGTTCTGTATTTAGAAGTTTGCGAATTCTTGGATGGCGTACCCATCTTTTCGGTTCGTGTATGAAAATCTTACAAGCTATCATTTCAGCAATTCGAGCCGATTTACATTCATTTGTTTTGCTCATCTATTTAGAAATTGGGGTCGGATGTTATCATTCACCTTTCACGGGTAATCAAAAGATTTCTTCTTCCTCCGAACACAACGTTTCTACGGATTGGAGAAGTTCGAAGAACTCTTTATATCATCAAGTTGGGTTCGATGGGGGTACATTCTGATTTGTTAACGAAACGGAAACAGGAATTATAATTGTTTCGTGGTTCCATAAATAAATGTGTTTTTATTATAATCGCAGATATTTTCAGGATGAGGAGGCTGAACCGATTGGTATTTTAGAAGCTACGACACATTTCGGAGTCAGAGATTTACTTTTCGGAGAACCAGTAAACTCAATACTAAAAAGAAAACAATCGATTTCTTCCATTTAAAAAAATAAATAAATGAGTAATAAATATAAATTGTGGTTATAATTTCTTTTCAGTCACATTATAGTATTCGAAGCCTAAGCTACGTTTCAATGTACTCAATAAACCTTAAGGCCTTTGAAGATGTCCTTGAAAACGAGGAAGAAATGTGGGAATTAATAAGGTGAAGAGAGAGAGCGTTTGAAGCCAGCGATTCGTGAAATGTCTTACATTTATTCATCACTGGGTAGTACAGTGTTGGGCGGTGCCAAGGATAAAGCAAAATCAATAAAATCGTGGATCATAATGCCCCGTCATATTAAACTCCCGTTGGACAAAGTGCTATCAGAAAAGGAAGAAAAGCGTATTAACAGAATAAATATGCTACACGACGAATATGAAGAAGTCTTTAATTCTAATAGACGTCTTTGGTTTTTAAAGTAATTTAGCAAATAAACAGATCACATCAGTTGAAAATTCTTGAATTAGAAAGTAATGGAAATTTTGGGTTTTCTAGATGGTTTTTATTGAGGAGAACGATTCACCCCGTGGGTAAATTTTCAAAAATCTGGAATTGCATAATGAGTTTGATATGCTGCCTAACAGTGATTACTTTGATGTTGGAGACATTTTGCTACATGAGAATGCCTTGGTTCCGAGTGATTCAGATAGGCTTGGATTTAATGAACTACATTGATATTTATTTAAAACTTCATTGGTGCTACTATAATCCTAATAATGGAGTGTTGATTTCGCATCCCTTGAAAACCGCCCTGAATTATCTTCTTAATGGGTCGCTGGTTTTGGATGTCGCCATATGTGCCCCGGTTGAACTTCTGATATGGCTTCTCTGGTTAACAAACTTTCCTTGGTTATGGGGTAGCAGCGACCTGGTACTCAAAGCTGCGTTGGGTTCGCTTTTTCCAGGTACTTAGGCTCCTCACATTTACAAATATTTTGCATCCTGCCGATATTGATTTAAATTTTATTTCGAATTCAACTGCAGTTCAAGAGAATTCCGATTGTATTTAAAATCATTCACAATATCTTTACACGGCGGAGTATACTTCTGTAAGTAATTCCCTTCATTTAAGTTAACCTAATTTATGTTAACCTTGATTTACCACTTTCTTAACATGTAAATGTGACTCCTTTCATTAGTCTTACTCTCTATGTCACAACGACTCTTTTCCTCTGTACTATCATATCGGCACTGGTTCAATTTATTGCTTGTCCTTGGGAAGCCAATGATTGGCAAGAAGGAGATGAAAATAGAATTCCAATGTGTCAGAAAGATAGTTGGGTTACAAATAAATTCCGTTAGTATCTCTTTAACTATTTAATACTTTATACATATACTAAACGTATTGACACTTTAATGTTACATGGTTAAAATATTTAATTACTCGTGTTGTTATATAAGAATAGAGCTAGTTTTTGCATATGTGACTTGTCAGATCCTTAACTTCAATTTA
>VYYJ01003418.1:0-16681 GCA_021029165.1 Cyphoderus albinus | reverse complement strand
GAGCAGGTGCAGTCTATGCTAGAATCACTAACTATTCGTGATCATAATGAAAATGAAATGAATTTTGAATATGTTGATGCTGATGAAGGTGAAAGTCAGGGTTTTGATGATCCTGAACCCGAACCCCGTAGTAGAGTAGTAAACGACTATAATATGAGTAGGAGCGTTGGCAATATTAACATGAGTGAAAGTAGTAGCTCCGAGCACGAGGAGCCGGCATCCACGCAAACTGTGATCATGCGAAGAAGCAGAACAACGGCAAGTTTAGCAACTTCATCCTCTGGAGCAGGAGGAATCGCAGCCGATGACTTTCATGGCTGGAGAAAGTCTTCTATTGAGGTGTCATCAAACCCGCCAGTGACTCTAGGTCATAGGCTCAGACATTTAAAAAATATCAATTATAAAAAATATCTTTAAATGGATAGTAATTATTTTTATTATCAATTATATTTTTCTTGTAGCTTTTATACCCAGTGGGTTATGTGTGGGTGATAGAATAGTCTGGGTGAGGGATGATTCTCCAGAAATAGGGACTGTTCGGTGGATAGGGAAGATCAGAAGTCAGTTTTATGCTGGTATCGAATTTGTAAGTTAACTAAAATCAACTAATACACTGTTAAAATTATAATAACGTTATTAGCATAATTTTCTTTTATAAATAGGACAAGCCGATTGGAAACTCTTCAGGAATTTACGGGTACGGCATAGGTTCTTATAAGCGTCTGTTCACCTGTCAGCTCCCTTATGGACGCTTCGGTTTGTAAGATTGACCACGCGGAATTGAATGCAATGGAAAAGATGTAATAATAAAGCTATAAATTGAAAAGGCCTACAGCCATTTATTGTTGGACACATTAAATAAATAAATAATGCAAAGAAATTCCGTCAATTTTTTATCATAAATATGTTCTTTAATACTTGTCAACAATTTGTTTTATTTCTTCCAGCACAATTTCTTTCACATCTGATCCTAACAATTTAACAACTTTTTCGCCTTTCTTTTCAAGAATCTCTTCAATGTTTTTTCCTTTCACATCATCAAACCAACCTAAATTATCCGCAATTAAATGATTATTAGAGCACGTTTTACACGTTACAATTACTACTCCGTGATTGTAGGCTTGCTTCGATATTGTGTAAGAATTTGTTCCATTGCAAACACTAGAAAAATCACAAAATTCGACCGTGTTATAGTATTCCTTTCATAATCATCAGTTGTGTTTAACCAAGAAAAGGAAAAGGAGTCAAATAATTTGACTCAAATTAGATTTAACATACATACGTGCATTTAAAACTAAGGTACAATTTGGGCGTTTGTCTGCCAAGTTCGGAATAAAACTGCCTGGAGAAGTGCAGCAAATTCAACTGCGAAGTGTGTAGACATCGATAAGCTTGTCCTAGTTGTCCTCCCTTCCTGAATTTTAATGATTGACCACCAAACGCTCGCTGGTAAATGTTTCCATCATTGGCACGGCTAAATGACATTTCTGAAAGAAGCAGTTAAATACAGCTTTGAAATGAATGACGTATGAATAAATAGATTCAATTTTGATTTAGGGAAGTCACCATATATTTTCAAGTTCTACAACGACCTTTGGAGCTTGTCTGGGCATGTGGTGAATAGCATCCCGATCACCTAACCGTAACCGGTCAGACACTTTTGTTTTAACTGCAGATGCTTTAAGCGCTGTGGAGTGAAAATTCTTTTACACAGACCAGACAGGAACAGTGACTCCTCCCTTAAATAAATACTTAGCGTTCAACTTCAATTATTAGATAATTTTTTTTTAAAATAAAAATCTCTAAAACCTGTCTTAATTGTTAGTTATCATCAGCATTTTACTATTTACCACATCTTTACTTTTTTCGCGAAGAGAGATCCAACTGAATTAAATATCCTAGACGTTCCCATCTTTCACTTTTGACTTTTCCAGGTTCCAACTCAAAACAATCCAAAAAGTGCCTTTTCTTTTCCATGATTCATGGACCATGAATGATAGCTTATATGTAGCGTAGATGAGAAGACGAATACCTTCCATACCGTCCATGTTAATTGTCAATCGTTTGCATATGTGAATGTGAGCATAAGCCAAAGGTAATACGGGCAATGTATTGAGCGGAGCGGAGAAAAGAAGCCGAGTCTTTTTTGTTTCATTTCATTCATTGTCAATTCGAGAGGGAAGTGCTAGTGCAGTGCAGCACTGCAGGAGCACATACGGGAAGAGGACAGAGAGAGGAAGTGGTAGATTTTATGCCACAAAGATTTTAAAGTTACGTAAATACCCCAACATTTGTTTTGTTAGAAAGCATTTAGTTTTAATTAATTGAAATTGAACAATTTCTTCGCGCAAGTCAGTGAAAAGTGTCGCTGTTATTAAAGTTGATTCAGATAAGAGCCAGTTGTTAGTGCCTAGTGCAGCTTTAAAAAATGTCGGCCGGTAAGTTATAATTTAAGATTTAAAGTCAGAGGAAAGAATTTTTGTGATGTGTAAATAAGTAAAACAGTTAATTGATATGTTTGAAATGATTAATTTGATTATCTCTGCGAAGTAGGAGGTGTTTTTGACGAGGCGGTTGAGGAACGTGTTATAAATGAGGAGTACAAAATATGGAAGAAAAACACTCCGTTCCTCTACGATTTGGTTATGACACACGCCCTTGAGTGGCCCTCTCTCACGGCCCAATGGCTTCCGGATGTTGTCAGGTACATACTCTTTCGAATTAACATTATAAGGACCATGCAGTAGTTGCGCATACGTGTCACACTTAATGTTTAAATGTCGGTTAAATAAATAAATATGGTATGGTGTTTTTTCTTTGGATTTCAAATAGACCGGAAGGAAAGGACTATTCGGTGCACCGACTTATTTTAGGTACTCACACATCAGATGAGCAGAATCATTTGCTCATTGCTTCTGTGCAACTCCCCAATGAAGATGCAACCTATGACGCGACTCATTATGAGAGTGAAAAGGGAGACTTTGGAGGGTTTGGGTCCGTGTCTGGCAAGATAGAAATCGAGATCAAAATTAATCATGAAGGTACGAGTAATTAATGCTTTTATCAATTGAAATTGTAGGTTGGACACTACCATCTTGTTTAAAGTTTATTTTTTACTATAATTAAAGCTTGGTGTATTGGTTTCATTAGGTGAGGTCAACAGGGCACGTTTCATGCCTCAGAATCCCTGTGTTATAGCTACAAAAACACCCTCCTCTGATGTACTTGTTTTTGATTACACCAAACATCCGTCAAAGCCTGATCCAAGTGGTGAATGTCACCCTGATTTACGCCTTCGTGGACATCAAAAAGAAGGGTTAGTTTATTATTTTTCAAAGTTTTCTTGAATCTGTCGTATATTGCGTTTGTAAACTTGTAAAAATTACGTCTTACTCATTTGTGATATTTTTCTGAATTCACCAGTTACGGACTTTCTTGGAATCCAAACTTGAATGGGCATTTATTGTCAGCTTCTGATGATCACACCATCTGCTTGTGGGATATCAACATGCCATCAGTGGCTCAGGGCCGTGATAGAATTATTGATGCAAAAACTATCTTTACCGGTCACACGGCGGTGGTAGAGGATGTCGCTTGGCATCTTCTTCATGAAAGTTTGTTTGGATCTGTGGCAGATGACCAAGTGAGTAAAATACTGTTCTTTCACTTTTCAAAGTACAACTGAAATTATGTCTAATTTGCACATGCTTTGTGTTTTGCAGAAACTAATGATCTGGGATACGCGGTCTAATAACACGAACAAAGCAAGCCATACTGTTGATGCTCACACTGCTGAAGTCAACTGCTTGTCATTTAATCCATACTCTGAGTTTATTCTAGCGACTGGCAGCGCTGACAAAGTTAGTATTTCACATCGAAAAGTGTTTGTCTTAAAAATGTTAAATTCACGGCAATTATAATTATAACGTGCGAATTTTACAAATTTAGACCGTGGCTCTATGGGATCTGAGAAACCTAAAACTAAAGCTCCATTCATTTGAGTCTCATAAAGACGAAATCTTCCAAGTCCAATGGTCACCTCATAATGAGACAATTCTTGCTTCTTCTGGTACGGATAGGCGACTCCATGTTTGGGATCTGTCAAAGATTGGTGAAGAGCAGAGTCCAGAAGATGGTGAAGATGGTCCTCCAGAGCTTTTATTTATTCACGGTGGTCACACAGCCAAGATTTCCGACTTCTCTTGGAATCCTAATGAACCTTGGGTTATTTGCTCCGTTTCAGAAGATAATATTATGCAGGTAATAGTTATGGAATTCATATGACAATGAATTGCGGTAATTACGGATTTTTAGATTGGTATGAAATGTTAGGTAAATGGTATGTTTCATTATTAATAATAGGTGTGGCAAATGGCGGAGAATATTTACAACGATGAAGACCCTGATACTGCAGCTGCAGCAAATGCGGCTGGGACATCGGCGGAAATGCTTGAAAATTGATACGCACCGTAGTTTGTATTATTTAGAGGTTATCTCTCTCAAAGTTTGTACCTATTGCTTTCAATATCAGTACTAGACAAGCATAAATGATTTTTCTGTTCTGTTCTTTCATCTATTGAAAGGATATTAATTATTTGTTTGATGACTGAGAATAAGAATGAGTGGGTTGTGCGAATGTGTTGTTTGTACAAAGGAATAATTTTAACGTTTTACTGATTCCAAATTAACTATTGATATGATTAAGCTGGAGAAAAAATTTGTTGACGTATAGGTATCTGTATTTGAAAACGAGTGAACGTAATAAATAAATTCTTTTGTAATTTCAATTTCAGCAGTCTGTTGCTTTAAATGATTTATTGTGTTTGTCCAGGCAGTCAAAGTCATATGGAATACATACAATCAGTTAGTTGCCCTTTGATACAAAATGGACCAAGCAAAATTAGCAATTTTTACTTTTGCTAATTTTCATTACTTCCGCTTCGTGGAACGTCCCAGAACTTTGTTTAATACATAGTTTACCATAATCTTACTAATTGAAAGCGACTGTGCAAGTTTTTAAAAATGGATCAGTCGGAGAGTCAAGCTTCAAATGACGGGGAAGCAGAAAATGTGGGGGTTACAGAGAGTACAGAGGGACCAAAATCTGAACAAGGTAAACTGTCTTTAATTGCATGAAAATACTTGTGTTCGAATTTTTAATTATTACGCCTACGCCAGCTAAATGTTAAGTGGTTTTACAACAGTCTCAAAAGCAGCGGTTACGCCCAGCAGTTTGCCTGTAAAAAAGAAGGATGATGTTCAAGAAGCACAGGAAAGACGACGAATCTGGTCAATGGCTGCAGCGTCCGCTGCTGAAATGATTAAAGAGTTTGCTGAGAAGCCCATACCAGACTTTGAAGATGTCACAAAAGTTTTCGCTCCAATAAGTAAATCGCCTTTAGTTTCCACTACGTCTTTTTATTTAAAGGAAGTCAAAATGATGGAAACTTTGTATTTTCTCTTTTTTATTACATACAGCCCCTGTCGAGTGGGCGCAAAAGAGAGAGGCACTGAAAGCTCTGCGAGAACTCGACTTTCAACAAGACATTGAAGAAATTACAGATGCTCAGATTTCTGATGAATTATTCTACGACCCGGATGCTACCGATAATGATTTGGGCGCGTTTCTTGGACAAAGTGATAAAGACTTAAGGCACTTATTCCCTGGCTCAAAAGTTAAAGCGCGGATCAGTGATTTGGGCGTTTTAACCCCTACTCCACGTAAATCTCTCATCACAAAGCCAACGTTGAACGCAGAAATACTTGAAAAACCCGAACCCGAGGATGAACCGCAAAAGCAGCGAAAATCATCCGTACAGAGCGGCAGAAAAGGTTCCGCACAAAGCGGCAGAAAAGGTTCCATACAAAGCGGTAAAAAAGGTTCCGTACAAAGCGGCAAAAAAGGTTCCGTACAAAGCGGCAGCAAAGAACAGCAGGAAGAGAACGTAGAACCAGTAGAACGTCCGGCTACGAATACACAATCTACAAATTCGGATGAAAAAGTTGAAAATGGAGAACAGTCTCATTCTCATTCTGAACAGTCTCATTCTCATTCACATAACTCCCCGTCAGATTCACTCCAGTCGGGAGGGGCGCCTGGCAGGCAATCCCTATCCCTATCCCCGAATGAAGATATGGCAAAAGGAGAGAGTATTCGAGAGGGTTAGAATTGTCTCAATCTCATTTTACCCCGAATAAAATCTTAATCCAAAATTGTCAACTGTCCTTGAATAAATTCTTGTCATTTTGTAATTCAAAAGTGAACAAACGCACCAGTTTAAGCCAGAATAATTCTGCAGACGACGACGACTTCTTCTACGTCTACGAAGACTCGACCGAAAAAACTGAAACTGAAGCCCTCGATGAGAATACAGAAGAAAGCGAAATGGAGCTGTACTTTCCTGCAGATGTCAACATTAACGTCGATGAATCTTTAGTTGGTCTTGAAGATCTACTTGATGAGTAAGTAGCTTAACTATTTATCTACCTATCTATTAAAAGTGATAATTATTTTAATAATAATTTAATTTTCACTTTTCACTTGACTTTTTCAGCTTAAAAGTGGAAGCCCGAATTACTGATAGATTCAAATATAAGATTATCAATAAGTATAGCCTTCTGCTTCAAGCTTTAATTACCTATCAAGAGAGGGAAACCGAAGTGATTACACACCTACAGACAAAGAAAAAAATCTTACATTCACTTCATGAGTTCGTGAAAACCGAGGAGAAAAACTCAGCCACTGCCAGAGTCCGTATGTTAAACGAAGCATTTACAGCAGCTAAATATTGGATTTAATGTTTAAACACGAATTTGTACAGTAAAAAATGTCATTTTTTTTTGTAGCCGAAGAAGATAAGGAAGAGGAAAAGGAAGAAGTTCAGGGTATTGACATGGCAGGAGCCCTTGAAGGAAATGAGAAGGATCAAGGAGACAAACAGAAGTCAAAGGAAAATCAGGGTTTATCCATTGAGGAAATGTCAGCGGGCGCTATTCGTGACACGCTCTTGACACAGAAAAATCGGTACTGCATGAACAGTTATATTGATCCCGCTGAAATACGTTTTCAATTAATTGGCCATTTTAATTTTGTAAAGCGTTACTTTTTGTGGAATTTGACAGCCTTGATGTTTTAGAAAGCATCAAGAAGGTTCATGCTTTGCAGTTGAAGCAACTGGAGTTCGAAAGAACATTATTGAATTTGCATTACAGTCGAATGGTAAAGCCTAGTGACCTCTCAAAAGAGATAAAGGTAATTAACTAACTACATAACTGTGATGTAATATCAACAATTTCTCAAGATTTATAAAGGCTTAGCATTTTATATATCTTGCAAGGACGGAAGACGCCAAGCAAACGATCTGCAACTTGAAATCTCATCACTGCATCAGGAGATGGGCCAGGTTCAAAACGAGATTCGAATTCAGGACAAGCAAGTGGTCGAAGAAGAGAAATCTGTAGAAAAATTGGAGTTAGAAGCATTAACCAAACAAGGAGAGGTTCAGGTACTTGCCAATAAACCAGTTTCACATAGCAAAGGAAGCAGATAGGGAAGCCCAGAAGTTGGAACAGTTTCAAGATACCCATGATAATTTGTGCACTGCGTACATGGTAATGATTTATAGCATGGTTCTAAAGTTATAATCGACATTGTTGTCCTTCTATGACTATGTAATGTAATTCGAAAATTCAGGAAACTATGGAGGAATACCGGAAAAATCAAACCAAAGTAGACGCTTTACAGACAGAGCTCTCGAGTTTGACTAAAATGGAAATCAAGTTAGCCCAGCAAAAGAAAATTGCAAACAAAGACCATGATCAACTTCTAGCACAAATGGATAATTTAATGAGTCGCGAGCATAGCTTGCTGGATAAAGTATGTTACATACTAGTAAAGTTAATGTTTTTCTTTGAAAATGTTCATCAAGAAGCGATAATTTTCTCACTCGAATTTCAGGCTACCGTGCTCACAGAACGTATGCAACAATTAATAAAGCAAAAGAAGAAAATGATGGAGGAGCATCATCGCATGCTTAACGACGCCAATAGAAGCCTTCGAGAAGCACAGAGACTCGAACGATCCATTAAATTGGCGTCAGATGCGTACCTGAATGCAAAGCTTGCGTATGACAAAATGAGAATTGCGTTTGATGCAGTGAAGCCCAATGACCAAAATAACAATTGGGAGAAACTCGCTCGGATGCTCCAGAAGGAAATTATCAATTTGAAGGGGGTCCTGTCAAAACAGTTGGACGAGGCAAACTACAAAAGTGGAATGGTAGCAAGATTACAAACGAAGTTGAATGAACTTTACGAGTCACAGGTTGCGGCTGGGAAAGAATTGCAGGACTTGGTAATAATTCACTTTCTCGTCTTTGCTCCCCATATAAAATGAAATAAAAATGTAGCAAGCAAGCCTCATCCATGGCCTATTTTAAAAACAGATTCGGCACACAGTGCGAAAACGAAGAGAGCGAGAAGAAAAATCGGAGCAGTGTATAAAATTAGAAGCCCAGATACAAAGAATTCTTCTCGTGAAAAAGGTAAAAGAATACTAATAATGTAATAAGGAATAAACCATTTTTGGGGCAAATTAAATAATGATTACACCTTTGCTGGGATAGGCTCGGGAAATCTCAATTAATGATTGTTTGAGATCTGAAAAATTAATATTCAAACACCTCTCGCGCATGCAAAAGAAATTTAACATCCTCAAAATGGAGAAGTCAGCTATTATAAACGAGCTTACAGCTAGCCGTCAGCAACTTTCAGAGTTAAAGGCGAAGTCGGAAGATTTGGAGCACAAACTGAAAGCATATCTGGAACAAATTCAGGTCTACGAGGGGTAAGTTAAGTTTATCAAAAAAATAAAGTTTGCAACATTCTAAAAATGAAAATGTACAAAAAACAATCAAAAATTTAAATCAATCAATTAAAAATATTACTTTTATTCACATTATTTATTCTGTACTTTTAGAATGATCAAGGAAAAGTATTACATCACTCTGAATGCTCGTATAAAGCGGGACTCGATTAAAAACGATGCTATAAGAAGCCGTCAAAAGTTCAGGTTTTACCGAAACCAGAAATTGGAACTTCTACTCAATAACAAAACCTTAAGGAGGGAGGCAGATAAGCAACGAATAGAATCAATTGTGATTCGAAAGGAATTTGAGAAAGCAACCAACGCTGCCGATGAGTTTGCGATTGAGTATCGAATTCGAATGGAAGAGATTTGTACGTTTCAAGAATACATCTACTGCTATAGAAAAATTCTCCTTCGGGGCTCTGAAGAACTTACAATTCGGGAGATGGAAAAATCAAAATTGAATTCGTTGCTTGAAGAAAGCAGGAAGCATGTGTTCATTGTTCAAATGAAGTATGGCCAAGATCACAAATAAGTCACGTACTCGTATAATTTTTCATTGGGTAATTCATTTGTATTTTCTCATAAAATGGTATCTTTAACAGTAAACCAGACGAAACGGTTTATTTCAACAAGATAGAGAAACTCCGGCACGAATTTTTTAAAATCACGAATAAAAGACGGGACCTTGAAGTACAGCTAAACGAAGATGATAATCCAGCGAGGTGATTGGAATTTTATTAATTTGTGAATCTACAAATACACAATTAGTAAGATTCATATTATATATTTGTTTTTCAACAGAGTCCGAGAAATTGCCTTCGAGAAAATGAAGGAAAAGGAAAACGTGGAGGTTCTCCAGAACAAATTGGAGCTGAGAGAGGAAGGCTTAGCAGTGAAGGATGTGATCGGTCTCGAGCGGACACTGATCGAAAATCATTTAACAAAAATTAGCGAAGATTGTTTACACCAGGCCCTGCTTTTGAAAGACTTTTATGGTGTCCATGTCAAAGCAATTGTTGGCATCCGCCGAAGTCTCAATAATCTTTCTCGACAAATGGAGGGCTTTATGGCAGAAACGGCTATTGCAACTGCACAAGCTAAAAGCGCTGAAAATCAGTAAACGAGAGTTAAAGCTCGAGTCGAAAGCCCTAAGTTAATTATCGGTGTAATTATTTATTAAAATGTGTCTTTCTTAATAGATACAACAACAGCAGGGAAATCCTTGAGGAGGCGGAAGAGCGCTTGGCTCAAGGACTTCCTCCGACTGATGATATGGAAGAAGAGTGGATACGAAGGCAGTGGAGAGGCGCCATGTTGAAGAAGGCGGGTCAAAAAAGGACTGGATTTCTGCGACAAGTTAAACACACAAGTGGAACTCAGGTGCAGGCGAAGAAGTGGACAAGTAAAAAACGAGATCTGGAAGATCCAAATGCCAGTCCTCTTGGATGGCATTTTACTGCTGTCGCTCCCATGCTGACCGCTTCCAGTTCCATGCAGTGCAGATTTGGAGCATCAGATAAGAAATGAAGCATATTTCACCGTTGTCTCATTATTTTAACAATTGGTGAGATGTTGATTTAATATTCACATTTTCGTACAGAAAATACGTTGGGAAGATGCGCCGAATAAATAACAATTCACGTTCAATTAGTAATGTTCGTATTTCGTTTTAAGGCCTTTGGCTTCATGTTTTATTTGTTCTTCCATAGATGACAGGGCCTTTAAGGCCCTATAGCCTCACACTTGTTAAATATAAATACTAATTACAGCAATGAAAATGTATTCACTACTCCATGTTCATAGGATTTACTCTACAATCAATTTTCTACAGTTCGTAACCAATTTTAGATTATTGCATGCATAATCATAAATACGTATGTGAAGTTTCTAATGACTAATGTTGCAAATACTTCCCCAATTAATACGATCGGACAGCTGGAGGTACCGTAGCGCATTCTTGCTTGTCCAGGGTATTATCGATAACTGGGCGATATTTCAGGGTTACTTTACCGGTTTCAAGATCGATCGTTGACAGGGTATGTTTTCGCCAATGCTGATCCATAGGTTTAGCAGTCTCACCAGTAAGTGGTTTGGAATAGTCAAGTTCGTCAATGCGATCTTTAAAGTCTTCTCTGGCATGGGCTCCTCTTGATTCTTTACGAGCCTCTGCACCCACAATCGTTTGATTCGCATTAATCATAAGGTTTTGAAGTTCCAATGCCTCGACTAAATCCGTGTTCCACACAATTCCTCTGTCAAACAACTGCACGAAAAGCAATTTTAATTTTAAGTCAAAGTGTTTTACACAAAAATGGAAACTGTTTCAAATCGCTTGAATTTTACCTTAAGATCCTTCATTTTTGTGTATAATTCGGTCATTTGCTTAACACCTTCTTGCAAAACTGCACCAGTTCTAAATACAGCAGCGTGGGTCTGCATGGTCTTTTGCATGGTAAGTCGGAGGTCGGCAACAGAGATTTGTCCATTTGCATGACGCAGGCTGTCCAAATTGTTAATTGACGCCTCTCCAGCATTATCCTTCAATTCACCTATTTGTTCTCCTGGTTTGTTTTCAGCGGCAATTGTTTTAGCGCAAGCACGACCGAACACAACTAAATCCAAGAGTGAATTAGCGCCCAGCCGATTTGCTCCGTGGACGGAGGCACAGGCTAAAAAAGTTTAAAAAAAGTGTATTTTTGTTAATTTTATTATTCTGCAGTTTTTAAAAGGCACGAATGAGGTCAAATAGTCTTAACACGTGCCTGCCTCTCCACAAGCGTACAATCCTGGTACAACTTTATCACCTCCCTCTTTTGTGTGCGTAATCACTTGTCCCTTGAAATTAGTTGGGACACCTCCCATATTGTAGTGAACTGTTGGCAAGACGGGAATAGGTTCTCGTGTCACGTCCACTCCAGCAAAAATCATTGCCGTTTCAGAAATTCCTGGCAGTCTTTTAACAGCATGAAAATTAAAATGATAATCAGTAGTAAAGAATAAATTTTTAAGTTAGTTTTTAGCGAACCTGGTGGCTAACTGCTCTGGGGGCAAGTGATGAAGCTGAAGAAAAACATGATCTTTCTCTGGTCCGCAGCCGCGTCCTTCCCGGATTTCAATTGTCATAGCTCGGGAAACTACATCACGAGAAGCTAAGTCTTTGGCGTTTGGAGCGTACCTCTCCATAAATCGTTCGCCTTGGTTGTTGATCAAGTAACCACCTTCTCCTCGACAGCCTTCGGTAATTAAACAACCTGCTCCATAAATTCCAGTCGGATGAAACTGAACAAACTCTAAATCTTCGTTTGGAAGTCCAGCTCGGGATACCATTGCGGTGCCGTCTCCAGTACAAGTGTGAGCTGATGTACAAGAGAAATACGCTCGCCCGTAACTGCCCAAGAATAGAACCAAGTCAAAATCATTCCTTAAGAATCAATCCCAGATATCGATATAGTACTAAAATATCAATTGATTTACCCCCCAGTGGCCAAGATAGTATTTTTAGATCGGAATCGGTGAATGGAACCGTCTTCCAGATTCAGTGCAATAACACCGCGACATTCTCCTCCTTCCATTAAGAGATCCAACGCGAAAAACTCTACGAAATAGTTGCAGTCGTATTTCAGCGATTGACCGTAAAGAGTGTGGAGCAGGGAGTGTCCGGTACGATCGGCAACGCAGCAACATCGATGAGCTTGTCCTCCCTTCCCGAATTTTAATGATTGACCACCAAACGCCCGCTGGTAAATCTTTCCATCATTGGTACGGCTAAATGGCATTCCTGAAAGCAGTTGAAATAAAGCAGTTGAAATGGATGAAGCATAAACGATAGAATGAATTTTAATTTAGGGAAGTCACCATAATTTTCAAGTTCTACAACGGCCTTTGGAGCTTCTTTGGTCATGTAGTGAATGGCATCTTGGTCGCCCAACCAGTCGGACCCTTTCACGGTATCATACATGTGCCATTTCCAGTTGTCTTCTTCCATGCACCCAAGCGCGGCATTGATTCCACCCTGAGCCGCAACTGTGTGTGATCGAGTAGGGAAAAGTTTTGTAATTACTGCAGTTTTAAACCCTTCTTCAACCAAACCAAACGCTGCTCTTAATCCAGCCCCACCGGCACCAACCACTACTGCATCATAGGTATGATCAACAACGGGATAATCCTTTCCCAACTGTAAAAAAAATATTTATGAAACATTCCATGTGGAATCAATGACGTCACTGCTAACTGTGCTAATTCAAAGCAGGAAACTACATTAAATACCCTTTTATCTTACCGTTTTTGTTTTAACTGCAGAAGCTTTAAGTGCTGTGGAGTGAAAATTCTTTGACACAGACCAAACAGGAACAGTGACTCCTCCCTTAACGTGAATTAGAGTTCAATCAATTAGTAAAATAAAAACAAAAATCTCTCACTTAAAAAAAATACGCTTCTTTAAATATGATTTTAGTTTTTAGCATCAATTGTCAATCTTTTAATTTGATTTATACCAACATCTTTACCTTTTTCGCGAAGAGGGATCCAACCGAATTAAATATCCTAGACGTTGCCATTTTGAACTTTCACGTACAGTTCCAACGAAACCTCGTATTCAGAACATTCAAGTCAGACCAACCAACCAAACTAAATTAAACCGATAAAAGTGATATTACATTTAATTTATTTGTTAGGACCGCCGGTACATCACTACAGATGTAGCTGATTATAATTTCGGCAAAAATGAGATGCAATGCAACTAATTACCTGATTGAATCTTTCACTTCAGTTGCTGAAGCTTTTAACTATGGCACAGTATGTTGCGCAGATTTAATAGGCAATTTTATTTTTGTTATTTTATAAAGTGAAAGCAATGAAAGCATTGCATTTGCAAAAAGCAAGCAAATTGCAAAAACTTCACATGATATTTTCAGCTGGGGCTTCGTTTCATATGGCTGATGTAGAGCTTTCCCAAAGTTCTTCCAGAGAGCTCTGCCTCTGCTCTCTCCTAGCTTCATTTTTCAAGTTATCAACCTGAAATTTGAAACTCTTTCATGCATAACTCTCATTTTGTTGTTTTTGCTTTAATCCATGGCTTTTACTCTGGCTCTGCCATTACCTAATGATATCTCTATATTGGTTTTCACTAATCCTGGAAGACCTTTCGTTCCACTAAGTGACTTTTAATTAATTTTGAATGCAGCAGCCACCGTTTGACCTAAAGAACAAAACAAATCGTCCCTGGGCTGAATATAATGAATCGGCTTCCACTTTTCCTTCCACGACTACCCTTTGACATTTTCATTGTCACTTTAATTGCTTCCCGTGTCACTAAAACCTGTCACCGTTGACTTGACATATCCAAAATGTTGTTTTTCATTTCATTACTTACCTTAATTATAATGGCCATCAGCAAGTAGTGCAAGCATTTACAATAAAGAGATGCCATGAATAAACAAATCTAATTGGTAAGCAAACAAATAGGAAATGTTGTACCTAAAGTCAATCGAATCAAGGAGACATAACATGACACACGAGTGATAAAGGTGGAACGAAAAACATAATAATAATAATAATTTTTAGCTACACGTTAAATAACGTGGTGAATAATTAAATGAACAAATATGTTGACACATCGCTTTATTTCCTCAATAAAATAGAATTAACCCATCTGTTTTAAAAATACTCAAGGATCCAATAATATTTTTACAGATTCACAAGCAAATAGACCGACCCGTTAGAATGGTAAATATTTCGGCTTTTACACAGACAACAGATGCATTCTTCTTAAATGTGTAACTGCTAATTAATAACATTAATTTCTTTTTCTTCTCTCACATCTGTCCATGTTTGACTGAAGGAAAGTCAAGCAAAATTATTTTTGCACTTATTGTGATGTGAGACACAATAAGGCACTGGCATTGATGGCAAACTTTGATACGTAAAGACACGAGGGAAACGGAACCACACCCACCACCCCTTTACCACTGCCCTTTTACCAAGTTGCCCCTTGATCACTTTTCTCTTTACATAAAGGTTTCCAACCATAAATTCAAGTGCTATACGACATAAATTTGTTCAGTAAACACCAGATTTGAAATTGTCCATTTCTTTGTTAAAAATGATTATCAATTTCATTGTTGGGTTTATCATTTGGAAAAGATTTCCCAATGTTGACTTGTTCAGTCAACGGAGTCAACAAATTCCAACGGTTCCTTTTTAAGAAAGTACGTGCTGAATTGGGATGTGCAATGATTAATGAGAATGGTGAAAGTGCATAGTGTAAATTGGAGTGGTAATTGTAAGGGACAGTGGTAAAGGGGCGGTGGGGATTTTCCATGAATGCTGTAACAAACTTTTGTGTAAATACTTTGAAGTGAAAGACTTTCTTCGTTAGCGCATGTTTGTTTCAAATTTATTAAGTCGTAGAGTCCATAGCCTTTGTTATCATTCGTCATAGTCATTTATATATAACATTGTTTAGGAGTTAACAAATGGATTTATAACGAAATGTTTTGTTTCCAAAATAACATGGCTCCCCTGCCATGCCGTGTCATGTCGCGTTCGTACCCTGTGATCCCATTTTGGTTCTTGGCCAACCTTACACTTTCCAACCAATGGAACGCTGCGCTCTGTAACTATTATTTTCAAAGTGTTTTAGTGTTATTGGGTATAAATAAGTGCGTGATATTTTGCTAAAAGCGTTTTTTTAAAAAGGAAAATGGACTGTCACTGCCACCCATGCACTCATTTCACTCGTACCCATTTACTCTTTTTTTGATTTTTAGAACAAGAAAATGAACTCGCGTCAAAGTATTATTTAATTTCCGTAGACATGGAGTGAGCAAAAGCAGTGATCAAGTGACAAACAGTGAAGTGTTGCAATGAGATGCTCGCTAAAATAGAAAGATTTAAATAAACTATAATAAAGGAAAAGAGAATGTAAAAATACCAAAGCCGAATCGATGCTTTTAGTCAGAGACTGAGATTTCGATAAGAGAATAATTCTCTCCAATCTTACTAGAGATAAACAGCATCATTAATTTTTTGCTATATCCTATATGCCCGTCACATTAGATAGGTACACAGAATTCACGAAATGAAAATGACAATGACAACAACGCAGTGATAAACCCTGATAATAAAAGTTCCATGTTGAAGCCACATGAAATTAAATGCATTAAAAAAGAAAACGAAGCCTAAAAGAAAGAAAAGAGGTGGGATGTGGTGGTTGGTAGGAAAGCATCATATAAAAGCAGGATTTTTATTGCGAATTTGCGCCGCGCACGTCGGGAACGGAAACATTATAGTTTGTTGAACCTGAATATCAAGGACTCTGGTTTCTTGTGATGCTGGTTTTGCTTCGCGTTGCCTGCCGATCCTACCCCTCATCATATCATCCGCATCTTCATATCGCTTCATTCCATTCCATTAATATAGGAGTAAGTAAGTGGCGCTACCGACAAGTATCTTCTTATTAGGTATGTACATGCCTGCTACTTACTCAACTCTCACGAGTAACAACATAACTAGAAGGCTCTTGCTGAGAATGAGAATCAAAGAAGTTGTGCGGAAAAGTGGAAACAATGTTTTCATTTTTACACTCCTTTTTTACTAATACGGGGTGGCTATGGCGGTGGCTCTCACAAGACTCTCTAATAAGTGGATGACTGTGGATGTACACAACTAAACTAAGTAATGTGTATCTGCTTGCGTTACACGAACACTCGAAGTAGAAAACTCGTAGTACGAACATTCGTAGTAGCAAACTCGAAGCTACGACTACTCGAAGCAGTGAAAACTCGTAGCAGCGAAAACTCGAAGCAGCGAACA
>VYYJ01003417.1:0-16685 GCA_021029165.1 Cyphoderus albinus | reverse complement strand
AACTACACATGTTGTTTTATTACGCAGAAGAACAAATTATAATTTTTTAGTTTAGCAAAAATTATTACTCATGTCTGTCTGTGGAGTAACAAGATAAAATTGTAATGGTTAATGAATTATAAGTTAAGTACTGGAAAAGTTACCCGTGTTTTGTAATAAATAAATCGAATAAAATCAAATGATTTATGATTCATTAAAAATAGAATTAAATTAATTCATGTGTGTGAAAAATATTTATTGAGAAAGAACAGATTAAATCATGATTAATTTTTCATTTTAATTTGCATTTGAAAGAAATTTATATACAAATATTCAAACTAAACAGAAAGACATAATTACACATAAAGATGAACTCGTGGGTATAAGAAAACCTACAAGCTCCGTTCCTTATTTCATTGCATTGCATATTGATGTCATTGGCTTACTGATCGACAACTACTTGTCAGCTTCGACACCTGATTAGGGCAGTGAGCGGATAGGAATTGGTTTTGCTGTTACAACACTACATAATATTTTACATATTTGCGTTTGTCACGATTTTCAACTATCATGGTTCGTTAGATGAAAGATTATATTTGTACCCAAAGCGGATATACATATTATAAAAATAGTTATATTTTGCCATTTCCCCCTGAAGCTTACTATAAATTTCCTTTTTTGACGTGACACGACATTGGTCACAATAATCAAATGGGTACATCGTATCACTTTTAGACGCTGTACTGTACCCAAAAATATGCAAATAACTGGTTTTTACGATCAGCGTACGCACAATCATAACAATATTTCACATCAACAAACTCCAATCTCTTTTGGTGCTTGTGTTCACAAAGGTCATTCATTTCATATTAGATTTTATTATTACATAAACATACCTCATAAACATTCTATACCTAATAGTATATGTTCATACGTGTTTCGTCACACGTGTTCAGTTTATTTTACTCACCAACATAACAACTCAATATTGTTATAGCATGTCCTGTTCTTGACCTGTGTCAATACCGCGATACAGCTGTATCGTACTTTACATAATAAAAAATGCATCGTATGTAAATATTATGCAAATGTGCAATTGTAACAACAANTATGCAAATGTGCAATTGTAACAACAAACCTGCCTACTCAAGCAGCTGCTGTTCCATTAGATTAGTTCTTTGTTAGTGACAGGCTTTCAACAACCTTAGCATTTTTTCAACAAAGATTTGACAGCAAAATGAAAGGAAGACAAGAACAGCTCATTTTTCATTTCCAAAAATGTGTAAAAAAAGCACCAAAAGGATATTTTTGTTTGCAATTTCATTCACTTATTTTTAGATAATGCGCCTTGATTAAATGAGATGCAGATGCTATTGTCTGCTATTATCATTAACAAAACGTTTTACTTTTTAATTATCATTAATAGCTGCTAATTCCTTCATTTGAAAACAATTAGATACGTTGAAAGGGCACTCGCAGCGACGCAAGGAAGTCGAATTTGTTATCTAGCGAGTATTTTAACCAGCAATTAGGTAACCCATTTAATATGTGACATTAGTAAAGCGAGCCAGTTTAAAATTTGAAAATTAAATAAATCAAAGTGCACAAAATTGCAATTTTTATTGGTACAGTATGAATTTATAAATATATATAAGCCTACGACAAATGGAGATTAGAATAATTGATTGCCTCAGGATTATGACTGGATGTCATGTAAATAACTCAATTTTGTTAATTTATGCTGCGTAGTAGACAAAACATGATGGGTGTTTATATAATTAAGTTATTTATTATTGGCTGCGGTTGCGCTCAAGCGATTTTTTCTAGGACTGACTAGATAATTTTGGGTACAGCAAAAGGTGAGGAAGATAAAGCAATAAAATAAAGATTCCTCTTCTTTCTTCCTGAATCTCCCTTGACCCAGGATGGAAGGTGGTGGAAACGTGTATGACCTCAGTGACAGCAATGCATGAAGTCATCATTTCAAGGACATCCTTTCCTTTCACTCACTCGCTGCTGTTGTTGCTTCACTGTTACTTAACTATGTAATTGCAATTGTTGCAAGACGGTGATGATAGTGGTAATAAATTTGCATAGTTTGTTTTAAAATTGGGGTATTATTATGAATGTTGTTAAAATAAAAAAGAAAACATTTTAAGGGTAAGCATACAGCAATGACTGTGACTAAATCCACTTCTCTGTTCTATATGAAAATGGTGTGGGTGAACTGTGAATGCATTTTGGGTTAATTTCTTGTCACTCACATTAGTATGTATAAATACACAAGAACAAAGAGCAAAAGGAGAAGTAAATCAGGCCCAAGTACATGTAAACGATCACGTCTCTAGTTTCCAATTTATATTCATCTTTAATTTAGGTTTGACAGATATTTAATGGAAATTAACATAATATTTATATCAAATTTTCATCTGGGCCATGCATGGCCATGATCTCTTCCAAAATCATTTGTCATTGCACTGCAGTTTATGTAAAATTAAAAATACTCTTGTTAGGTAAAAAAAAACCGCTTGAGTATTATTTTTAATTAAGTGAATGAATATATTAACAATGATTAATTCAACTAAATTTTAGTAACGCAATTGTTTAATGGTGTTTAAAGATTATCAAATGTAACGAAACTGTTAAATTTGCACGCCTTCATAATCGGGCAAGTAATTTTCATCGTTTAAAATCCAGCAGATTTGAATTTCAACGTTAGCTTAGCAGCTTAGCTACTTTGTAGTATTGCGTATTGTGCATTATTAATCATTCAATGTTGTTGTTGTTGATCTAAAATTATTTATTTCAGAAATTGTGGTATACACGTCATTTAATCCAGACGTTTCGTTATTATCTATAATGTTCAATTCATTGTTTATGAATAAAATCTAGTCAACTTCATTTTCTTAGCCACGTTTAAAACCAATATTGCATTTCATGCATGAAGAATAATCTTAAAATTGTGACATTGCAAGGAAAATGTTGCCCTTTGTACCACAAGTCAAAACCCAAACTCCAGCTAAGTACACGTACACGTAAGTATTAGCCGTATATTCTTTCGGCTTGAAGAAAAGAAGTTAAATCCTACGCGATAAATAAATATTTTTTTATCCTCGTCGAAGCTACAACATTAGATTCTTAAACATTATACAAACTACGCTTATCCCATAAAATAAAATGCAAAGCCCGTCTTTGTCACTTTTTTATGTTCCAACGCAATGTGTATAAGGACGTGTGCACCAACACTTGCCTATTTTGTCCCATCCTGCAACAAAACGAGCGTGAGAGCCAGGTCCACATTTCATTCATGCTGTATCCATTTCTTTTGATATCATGCTGCACGAGATTTTTTATCATTTACCACAGCTTTCTTAAACATACTGAACTAACACAACATGTAGTATGTAGGTATACAAACCCTTTTTTTCCATTTCCATGCATGTTGAAGATCAGTTCTGAAGAAGCTGAGATATTCCAAAATCCAAAACAAACAAACAAAAAAAGAAAATAAAACCTGTTTTCAACTCAACTCAAACCTCAAACTGTTTTGTAAGCTCCAATACTACGTAAATTGAATATTGCCATTACATACAGTTTTGCATGAGACCAATTACACAGACACACATTTTTGCTTCCAACGCAAATGTAATGTCACGTAAAATATAAAAGAGGCGTGTTATCCAAGGCCCAGCCGATTTCATTCTTCTGCATCCATGTGAGAATTTTTTTTCAAGGTTGAAGCAATCGGTTAAGTGGCTCATTGCTCTCGTTTTAACAAGATAATCTCATTAATCATAATCGTAGTCATTTATCACAATGATACACATCAGAGTATAAACTGAGTCTGTGAGTATTTAATACTTTATTCAGAGTGAGCATCATTTCATTTCAATCTTAGCCTCGTTGACATAAAGTCGCGGTTCGTCCTGGATTTGTTAATATTATTTTAACAAATATCAGAGTGAAGTGAAACGCCTTGGTTCACAGATTCCAAATTCGAAACCAAGATGAAAAGTTGGCAAATATTATCAAGGTTGAAAACAAGAGCAGTCCCTAGTTCTGCTTGCAGAGGTGTCCGATTCTTGACCAGTGGAAACAAATGGATTAAACAGAAAGATGGATGTCCTCCAGGAATCCTAACCTCACCAGTGGATTTCACTCCAGTGAGTGGCTGCACCTTACCGGAATACCTGTTTCAAAATATTCACAAATGGGAAAATGCACCAGCCATGGTATGCAAATATTTTGATACTTCCATATTAAGCAAGTCGCTATTCTTTTTATGATAATTCCAGGTCTTGCAATGATTTTAATAATAATTGTAGAAATGTGCCATAACCGGGCGTCAATACAGTTACATCCAGATCTACAAAACCATCAAATCGTTTGCCGCTGCGCTGAAACATGCGGGCTTCAAAAGAGACGACTGCATCTGTATTTTACTTCCAAATGTGCCTGAGTTTCCCATTGTCACCTTTGGGAGCATGGAAATTGGCTGCATAGTGTCCACAATTAACCCGGCCTATACAAAAGGTATTTGTGGCAATTTTGATTTAAAATTACAATAGCATATAAAACAAAGTTTAAAAATAATTTACTATGCAGATGAGATTGCAAAGCAAATTAACGACTGTGGAGGAAAAATTGTTGTGACAATACCACAGCTCGTGCCGCTGGTGGAGGCTGCCCGATCGTCATGTCCAACTTTGACACACAAATCGATTGTGATAAG
The DNA here is from genome assembly GCA_021029165.1 of Cyphoderus albinus. Classification (NCBI taxonomy): domain Eukaryota; kingdom Metazoa; phylum Arthropoda; class Collembola; order Entomobryomorpha; family Paronellidae; genus Cyphoderus; species Cyphoderus albinus. Next base: position 11,974 of record VYYJ01003417.1, on the reverse strand, counting down.
CAGCGAGCCCGTGGAGAATTGCCACTCTTTTTTCGAAATGATTAAAACTGATCCGACTGGAGTGGAATTTCTGAAGGGATCTGAAATCTCAAAGGACGATGTTTGTTTTCTGCCTTATTCCAGTGGAACGACGGTAAAAATTGGTTACAGTCTATAAGCAATTATTTTTTCAGAATTGAACCTTTGAAAGTACTAAAAGTATAAGATATTTTAATACTCGTCTCAATCTCACAGGGACCTCCAAAAGGAGTAGAAGTGACTCACTCCGCATTGGCCACGAACGTGAAGCAAATAACAACGGAAGGTTACTGCCAGACAAACGTGTTTGAACCTGGAACAACTCAGGAGAGATATGTGGCAATTCTGCCATTTTTTCATATGTACGGATTCCATGTTATCATGAGCGTTTCCCTGAACCAGGGAGGGTTTATTAGTTGTCTGCCAAAGTTCGATCCGCAGACCTACATCAAGGCTGTGATGGACCAAAAACCGACGAAATTACATCTAGTAACACCATTAATGAATTTCCTAGCAAATGTACCTCAGGTACCCGCAGCAATTTTGAAAGACTTGGAGGGCGTTATTGTTGGAGCAGCACCAATAGGAAAGGAATTGCTCAGTCAATTTTTGACCAAGTTTGGGGATAGAATATTTTTACAAGAAGGCATGAATGAACAATTTTATTTAAATACTCTGGAAGTTCTGAGAAAATAGTCCAACATTAACTAATTTTGTCCATTATCGTAGGTTATGGCATGTCAGAAATTTTGGTGACGCATTTTATTCCAAAGGAGTTTCACAATACGAAGCCGGGTAGTACCGGGCTGCCCGTTCCAGGAGTGACCTTCAAAGTTGTGGATATGGAGAATGGAAAAATTTGCGGTGCCAATGAAACTGGAGAGGTTTATGTTAACGGAGAAATGGTTAGTTGATGAGGATTAAGCTTTTAAAATTAATGAAAATAAAGCGTCCAGTCTAATAAATCATTTGTCATTGTTTTCAAAATAGATTATGAAAGGCTACCTGAAAAACGAAAAAGCTACAAAGGAGACGATAGATGATGAAGGTTATGTGCGCACCGGAGATATTGCTCATTATGACAAAGAAGGCTTCCTGTACATTGAAGACCGGTTAAAAGATCTTATCAAGGTGAAAGGTCTTCAGGTGGCGCCGTCGGAGTTGGAAGATGTTTTAAGAAAGCATCCGGACATTGCAGACGTAGCAGTTGTAGGTGTAGCACATCCAAGAAATGGGGAGGCTCCGAGGGCGTACATTGTAAAGAAAAATGATAAACTGTCAGAGGAGGATATCAACACGTTTTTGAAACCACAGTTGTCTGCGCATAAGCAATTGGTTGGAGGCATAGAGTTTATTGACATTATTCCGAAGGCTGCGTCGGGTAAAATTTTGAAGAGAGAGTTATTAGCGGATTACAAAAGGAAGCAGAGCGAAAGTTAAAATATGTTTACTTATTGTCTTTAATGTAACACTAATAAATATTTAATAAACATGGCAAGGTGCTAAATAATATCACAATTTAATTGGACCAAATATTTTGTATTGACAATTTAACATAAAAATAAATGGTTTAAAGTTATACTATTTTTGGCGTTTATAATAACACGCTTTTAGCTTTTCTGAGGAATAAAGTGGAATTGCTACTTACTTGATTCTAACTAAGCACAATAATTAAAATGCATCAGTAAATATCATACCTTGTTGAAAAGTACGGATCGGATGGTCGGTTTCTGATCAAATTGAGGAATTTTCTTGCTCTTCAATTAGATCCCAAGTAGAATGTTAGATGTAATAGCACGAAATGATAAACTATTAAACAACTAGCAACTACTTTTAATTCCTGGTAGCCAATCGACAATCTTCAATACTAGAAATGGTATACAAACTAAAGTAAAAACCACAGTCAATAATTATCAATGAATGAATGAATGAATAGTACTTATGGTCATTAATGGATCTCTTACAATTACAGACAGACATCTAACGTGATTTTTAAAATTGTTATCATAGGTAAAAGTAGTAACTGACATTAAACTATCCAAAGCAATCATTTTTGACAATCTAAATGTTTTATGTTTCATGGATTTGATAATTATCATTTTCTCTGCATTTTCGCTTAATTAAAGCCTTACGTAAGTGGTGGGTTTTTTGGTTTTTTTTGGGGTGGGTTCGGGTCAAAACTTATACGAGGTAATCTAAATAAGTTTTTAAACAATTTTATTTTCTACATCTCACCACAATTATGTGAAGTTACCTTCTCAATAACACAGGACTATAAATTGATAATTTGGTATTTACCTTTGACTTTGCTTCTGCTGACGTCAAAATGTACTAAATGACCCAATCAGAACTAAATGTAAACGAATACAAATACAAACAAGATCGCAAACCGTGTATAACAAACAATTATGCACCATTCAAAAATCGGGAATGTTCACTATTTGACATGAAAAATTGGTTAAGAATAATGATGATGCAATCGCCATGCTATTTATGGCCCACACAAGCTAAAATGGAGGATATTTCACTGTCGTTTTACTGACGTAAATACACCCAGGTCCGTAGGAATGTTAATTTCTTCAAAATAATTTGCAATTAAGTTTAAATGCTTCTTCAATTAGGGTAGAGGAATGCTCAAACAAGTTTATGCATCCAGACGCATTCGGTAAATAATGGCTAATAATTAAAAGTTACTTAAAGTTATTTTATAGATCACGTAACTGCTGAGTTGAGCAATAGTTCTGAACAAAACATTACTGCTGCTTGTAGGACAATGATTTGAGCTCGAAAAGGCAATCCCCGGCATTTCTGGCTTTATTAAATACTTCCATTTTTTGGAGGTTCGGTCGTGAGCGCCACAATTGACTACGAGATAATCTTTTGAAATTCTTCAAAAGTTTGTTGCAGCATTGAAAACGTCAACTGCCACGCGTTATGTCAAATGTCAGCGCGCCACTGGGAAGTGCCAAAATTAAGCCTGAACTATTCTTTTGAGGTCCATCCGGATTTCACAAATGAATTCGCCAAACATCTATTGCTGCATGGAATATATCGGCTTCCATGATTTGTGGTTGTGGCAAGGGTAATTGTTAACGGGGTGGATCATTTTGTAGTGAGAAAAAAGTTACTTCCGAACTTCAGAAAATATTTGTAAGTAAATGTGTATCAAAGCTGGCAATGTCCTGGTTTGGTTTATTCGGCTCAATTCCGAGTTCTATCAACAATAAAAGTAAAGCCTCATTTATCGAAAATAGATGATTTATAGAAAAACTAGACTTCAATGGCACAAATTTTGTTTTTCATTAATTCCAATACTACTAATGAATAAATTGATTGCATTGATTGACACTTTTGATGTGATGTATAATTGTGTACAGAATATAGTTTTTAAGCGATTATTTAAGATTTAAGTGGACACATAGCCAACGCTAAGCGTCGTTAGTAGTTAATAAGTAGTTAAGATGATTTTGAAAACCTTAAAACAATGCCCAACTACATACATGGCCACATGACCTTTCAAAGTTTCTTAGTAAATTGTACGTGATGATAACCATTCATGAATTAGTAATTTAAAGTTATGAATGAAAAATTGTTCCAGATACTTTCCCTTTCTTTTTTTATAGAGTCAGATCAGATAGAATATTTTACTAGTTTCTTTCTTATTATTTGTGTATTTGTTGAGTAATTATTCGAGCTTGATAATTTTGGTGGACGAATTATTGTAGCCAGAGCAGTAGTTTTATTTTTATTTTTATCGTTTATAATTTAGCATTATTAACATATAAATCTACAAAGAATATAAAATGCATCGGAATTCGGTCCACTGGCATCACTCTGCAAAAACATGCAATAATAGCATCCACTTTTATGTTTGGCATTTTCACGGGTTAAACGCGACTGGGTGTTTTTTATGCCGACAGTATAAAAACAACCTTCCTTATGTCGTGTAGACAGCTCGGGTATGCGTGTTGCTGTATTTTTGTCAAAATCCTTCGCTAATCTTAATTGGACTGCTTTGATGTAAATTTTTACTTCATTTTTGTTTTAATTAATTTCGTGCTTAACATTGCACACAATATCAGACAATTGTCCTCATATTGACGTGTAACAAAGTTACTTGTTAGCATATCAACTGGCACTTATTATTGACTTGGAAAATAGAAAAAGTCATCATCATCATGATCATACCAATAACCAGCCCAGGAATCCGAGCAGAAATGAGAATGAGCCAACGGAGATTTCGTCGATATAAAGTTTATACTGTCTTTGCCAAATTCAAATTCAATTTTTTGTCAGAATGAATAAAATTCACTCCCGGACTAAAATGCGTTCAGACAGACGATTTTGGTTTGACTGTTTATAAAAATTATTTTGAAGAGTTATATCTAATTACGTTTATAACTGGGAGGGGCGTAATACAGTTGCCCCACAGTCAGTAGTAGTAGTGTGCTGGTCAATGAAGCGATGTGATCATGATTTTGCTGAAAAGCTAACGATGGGGACCGAACCCTATCGTATTGTAGGATCGTGAAACTGTGGTGCTATGTTTAATATCCGTGTAATTCTAAAATCTAGAGATTTACACATACTTTACTGGCGGATTCTGTCATTCCCAAGTTCTTTTACTGCACATCTATTTCAATTTAACATAAATGCCAATGTCGACGAGCACTTGAATAATGAATGAAAGGAGTCTCACGATTTTCACTAACGAATACACATGTACATAAAATACTCTGACTCTGAACTATACAATTCATTGTTGTAATGTTTGTGCCCAAACTAAGCATATTCTTTCATTCCTAGAACAACTTATGAATAATGCCTATAAATAAATGTCCAATGAATAATGTGTTTTCATCAAATTGACCCGTCGTCCCTACCACCCAGAGCTTTTTACCTATCAATGTCTATGAAGTTCATAGTATAAATCAACTCATTGTATTGAAGTAAACAGTCACTTTTTCTCTTCCCGCTCCGGCAAGTCAGTGATGTAAGAAAGCTAAATGTTTTCAATTTAACCTTAAAACGGTACTAGGTCTTACAATTTTAATCCTTTTAACGGTTGAATAAAAATGATAAATGGTTCGCAATATATTACAATTGATGGTAAACTGGTAAACATAAAATGACGAACCTTTCTTTCACAGTGTTCGTATTTCTAACAACCATTTAATGATAAAAATAACAATCAGATCCCAGAGCAAACACAAAACAACGCCTTCTTCAAGCACCTTATTTTTGTAAAGAAAACTCTGTCTAATAACATTATTCACAAAATGCCTTATTCACTACGATAATTCAAATGGTATGTTTAAAAAGATGCTCACAATTTTTTTTATCACGGTATATAAAGAACAATTTTGGAAATATGATCATTTCATAAAGAGAAAGACACGAGAAATTATCCCGAAGTATTTATTTTCACAAACGTAAACGTTTTCTCAAGTAGTACTAAAATAACCGAGTAGTTTTCTATAAGGATGGAGTTGTCACTATTAAATATTAGGGTGGCCATGTTTGGTGCTCTATTTATTCTTGCCAGTTCCTTTCTTAACTCTGTACTATCTCATCATCTTCGAGGTATACCTGGAGCATCGGGATATTCAGAGGACTCTCCGTGTGCCTGTGGCGTAAGCACATCTTTATAAAAATATTTTCAGTTTTGCAAACTATATTTTTAGTTAAAGCACCATTATTTATCTGTAGGGTGGTGGAAAGGGTGGATGTGGTAGTCGCGATGCGAATAACAATACTTGTCCCGTCAATCCTTTAACGGGGAAATTAAAATGCTCAAACGACAATCTGAGGTGTCCAGCGAATCAGGAACGTTGCTGTTTGTTCGACGGAATTTGTGGATGTCCAGATCCATGTGACGCTTCGAAATGCCGGGCAGTTGGAAGTACGTCTATAGAAGTTCATGGCGTCTCAGTAGTTACAATGTCGTTCATTCAACTTCTGAAAGGGGAAACTGGCCTCAAATGTGATTTGTTGAGTAACAGGTTGATGTGCTGCAAAGATGCCATTTGCTCTCACGTAAGATAATAATGAAATACTTTTCTTTAAAAATATGAAACACTCTGCTAATGAATCTCTCGCTCAATCACAGTTACCGGAGGTAGTCGTGTCACCCGCAAAGTTGAATACCTTTGATGGTGCAATTTGCAGCCCCGACGGTAAGCGAGTTTTGCAGTATTACGCGAACGTCACTGAAGTTATTCTCTTCTGGGCGTTTGGACGAGAGCGTTATGGAAAAGAGGCGGATGGAGGATTTGGAGATCTAGTGGGCGAAGTAATCGAGAAATTGCTTGGACGTACCCCAAACAATTTAAATTTACCTTTCTCCTTTTAAACCGTATATCAATTATCTAATACATCTTATTTAACAAATAATGCTGTATAAAATATTTATGTAAATTTTTAAGAACTATTTGACACAAAATAAAACATCTAAAGCCTAAAAATTGGACAATATTTGCCAATACGTATTAATCCAAATTATAGACACCAACATTAAATATTTTGGGTTTCTTTGTTAAATTGCGAAATCTTTGAAAACTATTATTCTCTTACAAGAAAATCTATCGGGACTGAAAGCTCCTTTAAACTAAATAATTATTTGTTTGTGAAGTATGCACGACGTTTGAGGTAATTTGTAAGGTAAATGATATCCTCTTCTTAGTAGGTATATTGTATCTTCATATTTCAGCGAAAAGGTTTACTTGGAAAAAATGTTAGTTGAACAAAATCAAAGTGACTATAGTCACATACCGAGCGATGATAGTTAAAATAAAACTTATTCTCACATTGTTAGCCCCGCACTGATCTGCTGCACTGGAAGTATTTCAGAAGTTCTTCCAAACTCAACATTTTAGCAAACATTTTGCAAGTTTTTTTATTTTGCACTTAAATAGCACTTTAATCTCGATCTCTAGAAATGAATATTACGTTACCGACTAATCAAATAGGATCGCAAAAGCGAATGAATATCAACCGCGTTATTACGCGTGGTTAAAACAAAAGGATCTAATACAATATGATTCAATAATATGTAACATCTGTGGGTTCACTTCTTTAATTAAAAAGTGCATAATTTAGAAAGAAGTTAACATTAAACCCGATGAATATGGTGTAGTATAAATATGAAATTAGATAGAAAACAATAAAATACAAAACAAAGTACCAAATAATAAAATTTCAAGGAAAGAGTATGAAAATTATGGGTGCCAGAACATTAGACTAGTCTTCGATGATTTTTTAAAATAGATAGTTTGTATTCGTCTTTGCTAGTTCATGAATTTGCATTGCATTGTCACAGTGTAATACACATCATTAATGATTCATAAGATAATACTGTTCGGAAAAGCCGTAGTTTTGTAAATCAGGTGTTTGTTGTAGTGGCATCATAAGGCCTTCGACCATCCTCAGCATATCAAAAATAGGTCTGGTGCTCGCATTGTCCATTAAAATTGTGCAAAGACAAAGAACAAACCAAGTTCCATGAGTTTCGAATCTGATCGCACTTGTACCTGGTCGAGTAGCTAGAAACACCAGACAATTATCCATGTTCTTAACAATGTCCTTGTCGTAGTTTCGGCAAGCCTGAACAAAAAACATTTTCGGCGTATTTTTCATTTCCTCAAAATTAGAAGTATTGAACTGGTTGATGATATCGTCATCCAGACTTAAATACTCTGCATCGCAATTTTCATCGGATGTGTATATTCTTTCGTATGCACCGTGACTTCCTACAAACACAACAATGGATTTGGGCTTAATCCGCAAACATTCATCCTTAAAGCGCCGAATGCAATCTATTACTTCCTGCTTTGTCCAACGTCTCTTATCAGGATGATAAAGCTCGTCTTGGAACAATTTGTACCCCATTTGTCCCCACAGGTCTTTAAGATTCTTCACATCCACTTCACTGCCTGGTCGGTTGTTGCCTTGATAGTGAAACTCGTATATGTTTATTATAAGCATGAGTCCATTAGCCGTTATAGTCGAGTCAAAAGTGTCACCTCCTGGATATGATGCTGTGTTCACTGGGTTTTTAACTTTTATTTCAATGGCTTTGTTTGAATGCTCTTCATCACGTACTACTTCAAGTATAGGAAACGGTGACTAATAAAAAAAGAAATATTTTTAAAATTGTTATTACTATCTTTCTCTTTAAACGACAGTGCAGTGCTTAATTGATCTAGTTATGGTTTAACCATTACCTGCTTATCGCCGGTAGGTGTGGGGTTTCCCAAAGCTTTTTCAATTGCAGCTGTTTCCAAAAATAAAAAATAAAATTAGCCTGTGTGCTAATCCTTTAATGGCAAAAATTTATTCACCTGCTGCAGTATTCCAAGTTATGTTCTTCAGGTGTTTAATTAATCTCGAAACGGTTGCCTCATCCTTTTTCCTTTCAGACCAATCAGTCAGTATTTCTTGCAAAACTTCATTTGAGGAGATGTCACCTCGCTGCTCTTTCTTTTTCAAATCTTTCTTCAGTAAAAGCGGGGTCTCCAACTCAAGAGCCAGATCTGACCACGATGACTGCAGTGTGAGGCTACTAGTCGTAGAATTAAAAACCTGCGCAATCTTTATGATTGTCGTTTCTGGAAAGTATTGGATATAAAATATAAGTCACAATTTACATTTGAAGGAAAGACGATACTACGAAATATAAACACGAAATATAAATTGTAGTTATTTACCATTCATTATGCTCATGCTCAATCAAGAAATACTTTTTCCGCACTAATAAAGAAGAAAGTTTGCTATTTTAAAGTCAAATACTTGAAAAACAAAATTAGTTAATATTATTTCTTTACAAAGATGGACTAATACTTACACCAAACATCGAAACTCGTTATTAATTTGAGTATGAAGTCCAGACTTGTTATCGTCATTTATTTTTTTTTAAACTAATTTTCCTGGTATACATATTTAAGCTTTTATATCAATATATAAAAACATTTTTTTATCCTGAATTGGCACGATAAGATGATACTTCTGAATAATGGAGCACGAATGTAAATGTAAATTTTTTATCAAGTTTATAAATTTTATGTGAAGTTGGGTGATATCAAAAATTGGAACTAAAGCAAGACACATAGATTAATATATAGATGGAACTAATTCTGCCGGTGACTACAACGAGGTCAGTTTAACAATTGGATTTTGTTCGTCATTTCTAAACAAGATTAGATAGAAATTTTTTCTTTTCACTGCATTATGTAAATAGTGATATTATGAATAATGAGCTCCTGTGAGTAATGTGTCATCATAGTAGAATATGAAGTCATTTTAAAGAGTTTATTTCACAGATTGGAGGAGCCACAATGACAATAATAAGATGAATGAGACTGAGAGTCAGAGTGGAAATGTGGGTCTGAATGAAAAATATTTTCTTTAAATACTGCTCAGGCTTCACACATTTGCTTCAAGTGCATAGCTTTACCATACGAAAATTTTTTTTAGGGAACAGATTTTTTTTGGTCGGATTTCTAAAAAATTGAAACAATAATTACTAATGCAACTATTATTTTTCACCTGATTAGGGCTTGCACTTCTCAATCAACTTTTTCAAAATATGCGTTTTAGTACTAGAGTTAAACAATTTCTGAAACATGTTCTCGGTTTCTACCCAAGATGCAAACGGAACAATATGAGAGAGCAGTTTTTATGTATGTATTAAATGGTGAGATAAACTGAAATCTAACAAATACAAGGAGGTCACTTTTTCATTCATTAATTGAATTCCAAATAATATCCAGGAAGGTTTGAATGTTTCAATATAACATATATTATTCGTTTACTACAACTCTGTAAAATAACTACTTATTTTAGTCAATGTCTGTCATGATTAATTCTGAATCAAGGGTTACCTAATGTAAACTGAATTAGTGGAGATCAATTCTGTTATCTTTTTTTACTTGTAATTATTAATAGCGTTATGCAGTTATTTCCAATTAAAAAAATCGTATTTATTCAAAGATTTTCGTTATAAAGGCCAGATTATTTTAATTGTTTTTTGTATACATGTAATGCTGTCATGTTTTTAACAAATTGAAGTTGGTTCAGGATAGGTTCTCGTTGATCCAGTCAATAAATTGAGAAACCTCAGTGCTGAAACTTGGGAAAGTACTACCACAAGTGGAGTCCCGAGAGACAATTCCAACAAGATAATCGCCATCAACAGCGCGGAGCGGACCACCCTTGTCAAAAAAAACAGGAGCTCTTACCGGGAACACCAGCGCATATCGTGGATTCAGGAATTGTTACATTTTCTTCCTTATAAATATTCCCGCACTCCGATTTAGAGACGACCGGGATTTGAAACCACTGGAGGATATTCGTGTCCTGCTGTGATCCGGTGATACTGGTTAAGCCCCACCCCGAAATAATGACGTCGCCTGTGGTATTCTGACGTGATTGGGGAAGTGAAATGGTCTTGACGTTGTCGTTTATTTCAAATGGTGTTTCTGGGATCATTAAAGCTATGTCGTTGGTGGTGTGAGTAACCACTCGCTTTACATTACGGACCTGCTGTAGGTTAGAATCTTCGACTAAGTTGATCTCTCCAGCGACGAAGGTGGTGATATCGGCAAAAGGAGCACAATTCGCAGCAGTAATTACAATCTGCTGACCTTTTACCTCTGATAATGAACCCCCGCACCAAATGGCGCCAAGAACTTGAATTTGGATTTGATACGGTATTTGGCCCTGCTCGGCATTTTCCCCTCCGACAACAGCATTTACCTGAGAAATCTGAATGGTGCATTCAGAAATCAGAATGGTGCATTCAAATTACAAAATCCAATTTTGTCACAATTATTTATATAACTTACATATTTTCCACACCAAACTAATGCTACTCCCAGCAGCTGCATTCGAGCGATGTGTGTTTTCACCATTGTCGTATAATTGCTTAATATTAAAGGATTCCGCTTGTGATTTTGTGAAATGTTTCTGGATAAGTAGAAGGTTTTGGAGATAATAATTGGAAGTAATGAATCTACCATTCATATAACCTGTTTAATTCTATCAATTTAAAATTTCAATCGTTGTTTCCAAGAAATCTGATTAGATGAAACCTAATTACATATTATCTGCATAAAAAGAAATAATTCGTATTGAGGTACTAATGGTAAGTAGTTCAACAAAGAAGGAAAATTAACGGTTATCTACCCAATAATCAAGCATGGAAATAAAATGCGTGGGGTTATTGTAAGCACAGTTCATATTGAAGCAAACAACATCGAGTACCACATCCAAAGAAATTATACACCAAAGCTGCTTCACTGATTTCCAAACTTGTTCGCCGTATTTGATTGCAAAATGATGAAAAAGTACTAAAAATGCATGTGCAGAAAGAGTAATATCTGAACAATGAAGTATTTAAATTCTTCTTTCGTTAAACATAATCCAGTTTAAGTTTTTCTCTATGGCCACAACAATATTAATGTAGTTTTTAATTAAGCTTTAATAAAGCTTTATTAATGCTAATGCTAACATTATTCTCATTAATTGAATACGATTAATGAATAACGTAAATCAGTAATATGATTAACTAATTCGATAAATTAATCGATGAATAACATGCCCTGTTTGTAATTCTGCCTACGCTCCTAAGTTGTACCCAATTATTTTTTGGAATCTACATCAACATGATTTGGATAATTTACGCAGCACAAATAATGCAGTAGAATCTTGGCACATGAGACTAAATACTTTTCGTGAACGTAACACATTCCGGTGTACAAACTGATCAAATGAAAAGGTCATGAATTTAAGCCAACCATGGTTTATTTAGAGCAGGAACTTCCGGAATTTTGGAAACACCTGAAAAGTTACGGCAAGTCCTAGCGATGATGTCAACGAGATGTGATTAGTTATTAATAGATTTTTTATGATTCAGAGGGTGAGAATGAGAAAGACAAGACCAATTTTGTGTCTAGAGAAT
>VYYJ01003416.1:0-16693 GCA_021029165.1 Cyphoderus albinus | reverse complement strand
CAAACCAATGCGAGGCAAGCATGAATGAAATAGTAAAATGACGCAAAATATAGTAAAATATTTTTGTGAATCAAAAAGGAATCCACGCGCAGGTTATCTTTTATGTAATGATAATAAACAAAAGGTTACCACTTTACGAGTTAGAGATTTTGTGAAAAGTTGTGGGCTTATCAGACACCAACATCATTTTCAATCCAACGTTTGTCATTTTCAATGTAAAAATAATTAATTGAAGATTTAATAGTTGTAAGTTTGATATCAAATTCCCATTATTGTCTGTTCCTTTGTATTTCAATTAGTTTGCATCAGATTTTACTGACTCATCGACCACGATAAATTTTGTTTACAAACTATAGGAAGGTGGAGGTACTGTTGAACGTTGCACGCTACAAATAAACATAAAATAGCAGTAAGCAAACTGAACACCTTCACGTAGGCATACGAATGAAGAACGAGACCTGCTCAATCGTTATCTTGATTTATACTAGGCAAACAATACCTAAAGCATGCCAAACAGCCTACGATCCTATTCTTTGTACTTATTTATTTGCACAGAATCGAAGGAAGGAAGGAAGGAACTGATGAACGAGGACAAAAAAGTTAAAAGCGGAGGTGCAAGTGCGATTTCAGCTTTAGCTTCGAGCTAGACCACTGCAACACAAAATGTGGATGATAAACTTTACATTTTTAACATTTATTAGTGGTCGGATGTAATATAGATTAGATTATGCAACCACACATTCTATTCTGTTCTAAAAACCCGGCAGCTACTCATATCGGCTCAATATCGTTTCATTGCGACTTGGCAGTAAATGAGAGAGGAAAAATTCAGTAGGTATCCGTTTGTAAGCACTTCGTGATCGTGGTGTCGTCGTTTGATTACGATGACAGCAAACGGCAACTACCAGAGAAGATAAATTCATAGCCTTATACATGCGTACTAGAGAGATAAACAGATTGCCACAAATTAGTGTTCTAAAGTCTTTTAGTTGAAACTAGACGGATGTAACAACGTAACATTGTTTAAGACGCTCTTTAGTTAGTACTCTGGCACACGACACAAATTATTCATAATAAACATTTTAAAATGTACTTGCCACTCTCATTTTCTACCTTTGTACATTATAACAACAAAAGCATGGCAATTTTCAAGTGACTGTGAAACAGACCAACCGCAGGATTCCACCCTGCCCTTATGCGAGTGCAACTTCGTTAAAGCTAGGAAAATTAGTAACTTTTTCATACACTCTTTCATTAGCATAAACTGTGCTGATTATTAAAACGTAATGAACATAATAAGTAAGCGGCTAATGCTCGATGAAAATAATCTAATCATTATTAATGCTATTGTTACGCATCTTAATCATATCTGCGAATGATCATACAATGGGAAGTAAAGGAACTTCCACATTTGTATATCACGCTTTGTTTATCTGCTGAAGTGCTGAATGAACTGAGGAATCCTGTTTTTCTTCAGATATTTAAGCGTGGGAATTGTTGAGTGGTACACTTTACCCTCTTGACTTTTGTTTGCAGAATGGAGATTTAATGAAGTAGGAATCCACACATTCAAAAGTGTAGGGATAAGGAGACTTAAAGTAAACTCAGGTATGTGCCTTGATAACCCTTTGCTCTAGTGCATGAAAAACAAATCTACAAGAATTTTGCCTGACTGTAGTACCTAAAGGTTATTATAATGATTGGGTATCTTCATGAGATTGATGGAGATGAGGATGAGCAGATAGGCCGCGCCGCATCTTCAAATAATCTTAAGACCATAAAATTGGAAACTGCACAGTTTTGGCGTAATGGCAGACGAAGATTGACTCGAATGACTGAATGATGTGGCTTTTTCGAAACATTTTTGGGATTAGTAAATAGATGGAATTGGGTATAAAGTCTAAATAAGTATGGTAGATAAATGCATAATTACAATGTGATTTTGTGGCGGGGGCCATTTTTGGACGCAACTTACAACACTACTTTTAAAACAAAGAAAAGTGTTGTGCAGAGATACGTGTCTTATGATGAAGATCTCCTTTAAAGTAATATTCAGGCACACCACCGCCACTCTACTATCTCATCATTTTCTTCTTAGCTAATGCTTTTTATGTTCTGCACTTTTGAAAGAAAAGAAGACATTCAATTTTCCAAGTTCTTCAAATTGTTACTTTATAAAATTAGGCAGTTTTATGAGAATGACATAAGCAGCCATACTCATAATGCCTGAGCAAATGTTGCTTAATAGCAGTTAAAATGGGCAGTTCACCTGATTATCCCATACATTTACGAATAAAGACCGACAAACTCTGACTCGAATTTCGTATAACATAACTACAGAGGAATTTTAGGCAAACAGTAATTATTACTTACAGGAAAAATAAATATGTACATTTCAAACCGTCCCTATTTTATTATTCTTCTTACAATTAATTAAAGCTGTGCTATCTATGCTTCCTTAAGTGGAGTTAAACCGTTTTTGGAACTATGTAGTTTCTTGTGAAAATTAAAATAAGTATACCATTCACGCACACACCAAGATAAGCATTTGCAGATAGATACATATTCTACCCTACTGTGTGCACAAAGGAACAACACCGCTCAATTATAATGTGGATGTCCATTTTATGTAGCTACATGTAGTAAACTGAAATTATACATCTACTTGGTATTTAGAATGATTTGTTCGCACTTTTCAATTTAGCACTGTATGGATCTTCAGTCCGTTTTCAAAAATCAGATTTTCTTTTTCATTCACTCATTGAAGCAAAGCGGAGCACAAATTTCTCATCGTCACGATGGGCATGTGCAGGTGGATTGATCAAGTGTTGCATTTTGCTCATTACAAGTTACTCTTTCATGTTTCCCCTTTGCCTGTGAGTTGGCTACTACTAGTTCACAAATGTTTTAGCTTTTGTTTGCGTAATATCCCATGAGGTAGTTCGTGGTTATTATATTAGCTGCATGCATAATGAAGTAAGTGTAAAACTGTAACAAAGTGCATAAGCGGAGAATAACCCATTGGCTCTGGTTTCTTCACTCTTCCTTTTAATTTTAATTTGATGCACAAAAATGCAATTGTGTTTTTACTAATCGAGAATGTAAAAATGATACATGCATACAAGTTGCAGACTCATGCGGCGATGTTAGATCTATCTAGTGATGCATAAATAAATAGCAGTTATGTATTAGCGTTACAAATAAATTACAATGCACCAATGTACGCTTATTGTTACTTACTTAATATGGTGCTCAGAATAAAATCAAATGTTTTGAAAATGAAACAAGCAAAGATGGATGGATGGAGGAAAACCTCTTCGGAAATTAATTTCCCAGTCAAAGCTGCACGTTGCAATTGCAAGTCTTTGAATTTCAGATAATATCAATGAAAGTGCACATGTAAATCATTCTCTTCAGTTAGTGATCAGCTCTGTTTAATGTGCTTTGTAGCGTCCTTCTGTGAGCCAGCGTCTTGTGTGACGAAAATAAAACAAGAACTTTGGCGTACTTCCACAATGACATCAGTTAATTTTCCTCTTTTTTTTCTTGATAAGCCAGCATTGTGATTTCGATTTTTGATTGTGGTAACATAAAATTATGAACAATATCAAAACGTCTTGTGACAGAGTAATAAAAAAGAAGGTGTGATATTGAATCGCAAGCAACTCAACACTGAATTGAAACAGTTTAAACGGTTGTTTGCCCTTCCCTTGATTTGTTATGTGATTTGTTGACGGGAACACTGCTGCGAGCTCACAGTTGTCGCATTCCCTTACCTCCTTTTTGCAGACTATTCTGAAGGAACACTTTTATCGTAAAATGAAGTATGTATATCTTTTTAATCTTTGTGCTGACTCTTGAATTAGATAAGTATCACACTGTGAACAAGAAATTAAAGTGGAGTGAACAAGATATTGCATTTTATTGCAAACTTGTAAAGAACAAACATACAACTCTCAAATGACAGGTAACAAGAAGAAAACTATTTTATTTTAATAATCTACTACTACGTGAAATATTTCAACTCACAACAAGTAGATTCTAATCTGAAAAATAGGACTATGTCCATTTATCAAATTGACTTAACTGGGCGAGATTCAGTTCCTATGAAAATATGTTGTGAAATTGACATGGGAAAAGGACATTTTTCATTCATGGACAACCAGTGAGCAAGTGACTGTTGTGATTATGATTGTGATTTGATGTGACATGAAAAAATGTTTTGAACCACCTTTATTTAGCGGTATTACACGAATGAACCAATTTTGTTGCATTCATTCGCTTTTTCCAATTACTGTTATTGCATCATGACGCAACAATGTTAATCCAACGAATTGCTAACGAGAAAATCATTCCAAAGAAAAGACAGGTTTATGATTATGGTGGCATACATAAAAGTAACTTTGTTACATTTACTTGATTCTAAATTCTGACTCTACAATAACATGTTACTGATCACTGTTACAATTTTAACCATTCAGTTTAATATAATAGTTTTGTGACCAGTGATCGATTGGCAGTCTAGTGAGTAAAAGTAAAATGCTATAGTTCTACGAGACAGAGACTTATTACCGACGAGGGACAAAAAAGTGTATGAAGTATAAACATTTTTACCTGTGGTGTGTTTTAAATGATGATGCATGTCTCATCCTCATCATAATCATATTATCGTCGTGATATTTATCATCATCATCGTCCGCATGAATGAAATCTGAAATATGATGAAGTAAAGAAAAAGGGTGGTTACGCTTACTCTGGCTTTACTCCCATTCCCATTATTTTTATTTATACTTTAAAGGGTGCTTCAATTTACCTGTTTAACTCCTCCTGAGTATTTAATCTTGTGGTGGTTATTTAGCGATAAAAATCTCGCAACACAAAGTTTATAAGCAAGCACTAAGTTTTTAAAATGCAA
The DNA here is from genome assembly GCA_021029165.1 of Cyphoderus albinus. Lineage (NCBI taxonomy): Eukaryota > Metazoa > Arthropoda > Collembola > Entomobryomorpha > Paronellidae > Cyphoderus > Cyphoderus albinus. The sequence goes on along the minus strand of VYYJ01003416.1, from coordinate 11,778 downwards.
TACCTTATTTCACTGTGGCCTGCTGTAAAGAAAAAGATTGTATCCTGAAATAAAAAAATATCGTGCCCATGCCCAGTTTTCAAGATTTCGTGATTTCATTTGAAAGCAGTGTTGCACAATTCTCTTTTAGTGCACCAATAATTCACATTGCGGTTGACATTTGAAAAGAAAATGTGAAATTGGAAATGCTGCAATTCATGTTATTACAGAAGATTTTTTAAAACAACATAAAGGAGGCTCCTGTTCCCCACCTCCTCCTTCTCCACTCTCCAGCAACTAGCAACAACTTTTCAATAACAGAAATCTCCTTGAGTCAGAAATTAACACAAGCACTGAAGAAAGGAGGATTTGCATGAAAAACAATACATCTTCATTAACTGTGACATGATTTAAGTGCGCTTTCCTTCAACAAATTACTATTTGCAATAACAACAGCCATTAACAAAAATTGTTTTTTTTTTGTCTCAAACTTTTATCTCGTGTTTTTTAGTTTTAAAAGCAGGATTTAATTTCCGTGCATAATTATAACTTTATGGAGGGAGGTTGATGGAAAATTGCTCGGTGTGGTGGGGTGGTGAAGACATGTCACATCACATTTGTATTTTTTCAATGGAGCATGAAATCTTTTTTATTACTCAAAGTATGTTAATGAATGACAAGCCCAGATCATCATCTTAGTTAACCAACTCTAAACTCAACTGTTTTACAATTTAAAGGGACTATTTTTGGTGACGTAAAAGAACACGCTTATCTCAAAGTTAATAGTGTATTATGCGAACTCAACGTGTTTGCAGCAACTCTCCATGCTCTCCTGCTGAGCTGTGGAGAAAAAGATAATTTTGCCGTGAAGGTGACATGTGAAGAGGTACTTAGCTGAAATATGAAAAATAATAAATTATTCTTCTCGCGCGACCCTTCATCATCCATAAGGTTGTGGAGGTTCTCACATCAGGAAAACTGGCGATGAAGAGGAGGCCAAGAAGATGAAAAGTTGAGGAATATTTCATTATTTTCTGTTGCAAATTACGACATTTGTGGTTGTTTTATGTGCGTGTGGTAATTAATACCTACGTTGGAGGTCATCGTCACTACGAGGAATTATTGTGCGATCGTGAAGAAAAATCATAAAGACTTTTATGATCCGTGCGATGAAAAATTATGAATATTTTATCTATGTGACTTCAGTAGTTTGCAAAAGTACTTAGAGCCAAAGTCCCAAGAATCCAGGTAGGGTTAATTGGTTGAAAAAGAATTTTTCTCGCCAAAGTTCAATGCTGTGGCCGATATGAAATGATTGTCCTGAATTCTTAAATGAGTATTGATGAAACATAATCCGCGACTCGATTGAATTAAGTATAGATGGATAAAGGATTAATGTTGACAAGATGACGTTGTGATACTTTTATGATCAGAGCACACGGCCAGAAAAATAGTTTGAAAAAAAATAAAGTAACACGATTATAAAAATTATCATATCCCTTATTTTTTGAGCATGTGCCTTAAACATTTTTTTCGCCGATAAGAAAACATTTTCATGTATTTAGGTCGCCTCGACACATGAGACATCATATTTATTTGACAATAAAAACATAAAAGAGTGCAAGTAAAAGTATTTTTCTTCATTAAGAACAATGAGTGAAATGATGGACGAAGTGTGTTTGGTAGAAACGCATTTTTTCCTATCTAAATTTTCTTTCAGCTAAAAGGGTGAGGTAAGGTGAGATGAGATGGTTCCCCAAGAGTTCACACAAGAGCCACTCTGACTTGAGTACACATTTTATTTGCAAACATCAAAAAATAATAAATAAATTGTCCTCTCCCCACCTTTAATAAATATTGATATGATGACGATAAAGTAATGCGAGTGATATCATTGTAGCAGTGGTCGGCTGGCTCTCTTAGTGGACTTCTGCAGCATTTTTATACATTTTTGTGTGAGAAAATTGGAATGGTCTTCAATGAGCCTTTTTATAGTGTCTGTGTGGACTGAGTGAAATGGAAAGGACATGCTCACTTGAACAAGCAACTGCATTATTTATTTAGGTAAATACATGCCTTTAACGAGCCTTGCCCAAAGCACGACTGCCACCTTTTACTAACTAAACCAGAATCAACAGTGGTGCTGTTGACGGCGACGCTGATTGCTGTTGACTGACCAGGTTACGTATGCTTGCAAGTCATGTTAGTCGCGTTCGTATAACAAGGTTTTGTTCTGCGTCAGCTAAGGAGCCCCAGAAATAAAGAAAGAAAATGAGCCTACGCAAAAGCCCAATTCCTATTCCTTGTATTTATCATAGTTGACATAGTCATCAGTGAATGGAGACGTATCGCTGCTGCGCTCTACGGTTACATGGCTCTCTGAGCAAAAACGTTAGATGCGCTCTTCTGCTACATAGTGCAACAGCTCCTCAACTCCACTCTTGTGCACCATTATTATGGACAAAAGACATTATCATAATCTGCGATGGTGTGCACATGGCTGATTATTTTTATTGTTGGTGTGAACTTGGCTTCGTATCTCTCGACTCCTCCGTGTGTGTAACTGATCAGTTGTCTCACTTCAGTTAGTCTGTCAGTGGACTTGGTTCTTGTGAGAAGAGGGGCAAGCCCAATTTCGCTGAACTACAAGCACAAATGTACATTATGGCAACACACACAGATCACAGCTCTTGTGCACTAGAAAACCTGGAAGATCATTTGGCGGTGGTCATCAGTCAGCGTTGAACGCTTGTCGAAGAAGTTCTCGAGACGAGAGAGAAAAAAAAATCTAACCGTTTTCGTCGTATCGTGTTAGTAGACCAGTCCGGCTTCTACAAGTTTATTATCTTGTTGAATAATTAATTGCCAGCAAGCGAACGGTCAACGGCCAATCATCTCGCAATCACTGACATTAATTGCTATAAACTATCAACGACCAGTGTTAAAAATAAAAATTTGAAACTTTTGCTTTTGAAAGTGACAGTGAAATTAGCTTTTAAACCTGTTGTGACGTTCATTTATTTTCTTACATAAAGTTGCAACTGCAAGCCGATGCGTTTGAAGATCTAGTAATGAGCTGTAGTCATCCAACTGACCTGTAACGACAGAAGCTTATTGATGGGAGGGTACTCGAAGTGAATCAAGTCATTAAATTGTCTTTTACTTAATAGCATTGTTTTGTTTGGACTTTGTTTTATAATCAGCCTGTGTCACTTTCAGTGTACCAAGCGGTTGATTAGTTCATTTCGATTCATATAAACTGTCATTTTGTAGTACGTGCGTAATATAACATTGACACAGAAAAATGAAAAGTTGTTGATTTATTGACAAGTGACAGTTGACACTATGGAATACTGATTTTTCTAAGAGTAAAATAATACAAAAAAAAATAAGTTCATTGTGTTTCTAAATCTCATTCATTCGAACACGCTTGATTGCTATGCTATGCTAATATGAAACTGTGTGACCGTTTTCTTTGCATGTAAGAAAGCGTTTAAATTGATAATTCGGTGCCTGATCGATTGTAAATTGCGAACGAACAAAGATTTTTTGTTTTGCGTACACACACTTTTTCTTTAGATTTTTTTCCCTAAAAACAACTCGCTCGTTGACTGTTAATTAACTGCAACAAACTTTGTTTGTCTTATCTACAGAGAAGAGACGTCTTGAATTTTTACGAGGGAGTTTGATTTCGATAAGGTTCTTATGAATTCATCGAGTTCCCTAATTGAGCAATTTGATTTTGCAAGCACGTGGACTCTTGTCTTGTTTTTAATACTGAAGCCATCTTTCCAACTGTAACAATCACAAAGCATTAATTAGAGACATTTTGAAAAGTGGAACCTGAAGTAATCCGACTTCCAAAAATGGTGATCTGAATTATGAATTGGATCACTATTAAATGTAAAGTGTTGTAAGTTGTAACTGTAAATACATTAAATAGAGTCAAAGGAGGAAAGTGACTGGATTTTTTTGAGGTACCTACATAGTCGTGCGCGTGGGATAGTATTAATGTCTCATGCCCTAACGCAACACAAAGATCTTACACTGTCGACTCGAAAGTGTCTAAATGTTCCACTCACATTTTGTGACACGTCAATTATCATTTTACTATAGAGCGTTGCAGTTAAATTGGATATCATAGAACTATTACAAAATTGGTTCAGGTGATTACTTCAGACGATCGTTTTTCGTAGACCTTGCTACAAAATCCGTACAAAATCAATCAGTCACGGTGCGGTGAACGGACAAGAGAGCGGATAAATAAGCATCGCAAAAGACCCAAATTACAGGGCAGGTCCTACAGAAGACAAATCGAAGGCCGGGCGGGACCGGTCTCAACCAAGTGAGAAACATCAATTTAAGTACAAAAATTAACCATTGTCACCTGAAAACTCAGCAGAATGAACAAAATGGACTGGTCAACGTACAAGATCTGGATAGTGCTTCTGGGGGTAAGCTCTCTTTTGATTCTTATCAATCATGACAAAGTGAATTTTGGCACTTGCACCATGTTTGCAAGAAAATTATTGGTTTCTAATTTCACCGTATTCAGAATGCATTTCATTAAAGGTACAGAAAGAAAAAAGCATTTTTGAAATGGTTACTTCCTTGTAGACATTATTTTAGAAAATCGCCGGTGAATATAAACATAAGCTTTGAGGTTTGACTGGGTCAAGCAGTGGTTCGCAAGTGTGCGCTTGCGCTGTGAATAAATAATTAGATGGATGGCCACGGCTACGCCTGAACAACCGCTGCTGCTCTAATTTTTACTTTTTATGATTCGTAAAGTGCTTGTGCCGTTACCACAAAAGCCTAATTCAAAATCATACTGGTTCGCTGTTCGCTCTGTGACCGGCAATTAAGGAAGCGCATTCAAAATTGTTAGTTGACTAATAATAATAATAAAATAAAACGATGCGACGTTTTTAGAGTAGCGCAAAGCCAACTGCATGAAAATGAAATACGATGGACGAAGAGTGAACTGAACAAAGGAAAAATTTATTATGGCTCGTTTTGTTAATGCGGTTTGATTCTGTGCTAATTGTTTGTGCCGTGCCATTTCATTTCCAAATGTTAACTGCTTCTGTGTGCGCACATAAAATTTTGCATGCAGGTAGCAAAGAGCTGCTGTGCCAAAAGAAAGTAAAAATGCAGCACGTTTACAGAGCAAACAAAAATTATAGAATCTGCGTTTCCCAAGCTAAAGTCTAATTTTATGAATATTATATTACATCACTCATTGTCCATTTAATAGGTTGATTAATATTTTTATTAGATGCAGCAGCATTATAATAGTAATGACTGCATCGAAGCAAATGCAGTAGCGCCCTTTTCCATACGAGTAGCATTATTTATCACTTGTTAAAATATTTATGCATTATGCTTTGTTTACCTATTTATGCATTAAATTTTTTATGGATTTGGACACTTTTCAATTTTCAAAATGGTCCCAGTGAATCTGTCAATTTCATTTTCATTTCATTGATTTATAGAAGCAGAATTTGAACTGATTTAGGCCACTGTTGTCAGAAAGGAATGCGGCGAGCGAGCAGTACCTAAGTATTTATTTATTGATTGTTTCAGGAGGGGAGAAATGATCCTTAACTCATTTTGATTTAATGCGGTTGCAATTACATTTATTAAAATGACTCATCGAATCAACTTATTTTTCTGGTTACGGTTTCTTCGCGTTGCACGCACGCGAGTCATCCCACTTTCATTAGTAATTTTGGGCATTGTTTGGGGAATTTGTTCCCCCGCAAATTTTTTCGCAATAAAATATTATCGTATGAATGAATGATGACTATGTAGTTTTCAAAGAACTACATATTCAAATGAGTAATGGTGTAAGAAATTAATAGGTATCTGAAAAAGGATGCGATGGTCATAGAATTTGACTCTGATGAGGGAGGGGAACTGCTGATATTGGCTTTTTAAGTAGCCCCAAAGATTGTAATAATAATAATGTTATTTTCCTGAACAAGATTAGAGGATGTGCAGAATAGATGAGAATTGGGATAAATGGTCAGTCACTGGTCACTCAGTCAGCAGTCAGTTCAAGTTGAAGTGAGTAAAGTAAAGTAACCTGTTTGAAACCATTTAATGATGATGACTGCATAATAATAATGCGTAAGAGATGCAATACACGTCATAAAAATCCGCTGCTTTACAAGATTCACTTTTCATTTCGTTTCGTTTGATTTGTATTTGACCATAATTATGAGCGTGTTATTATAACTATAACTGTGCAATTGTGTAACAACAAATTTTATGGCTTCATTCGCGATGAAATATCGTCTCGTAATTGTAAACTCCAATTCCTTTTTATTGCTGTTTGCTTTGCTTATACGATATTTACTCGTGTAAATTCATGTGGAATAATATAATAACCTCAAATTTGGGATTTTTGTTAGTCGTCACTTGAAAAATATTTTTTTGATGCTGCCGTTTATTTTACTATTGCTCAACAAGAACAAGAGAAAAACCTAACCTTAGATAATATTTTGATTCGTGCAGTGCATTTAAATTGTACGTAGAGGTCTCATTGGGCGGTTGGAATAAAAATACTGACAAGCATTTTCTTGGTAATAATGAGTTAATGGACACGCGGACAGACGCACCGTGTGATAATAAATTGTTGATTTTTGTCCTAGATAGCTTATTCGAACAACTACTACAACACACTATTATTCACACAATCGTCGAGATTCCGCGCAACTGAACAAAGGGACAAAATTTGCGTACTTAAATTATGGGAAACAGGGAAAAATTATTGTTTTATGACTTTGATTACATCAACTAACGACTGCTATTTTCTTACGCAATAACCTTCAAAGACAACTTTTTACTATATTTGATTACTGCTCCATCACACACTTTTAAACTATGAAATGTGAAATGGGAAAAGTGCTCCTTCGCGTTGTACATCCGCAATATCAGTTGCAGCCACTGCTAGAGATTAAAGCAGAGGCTTCACTTTTGTCTCTATCTTATCTTGCCTCCCTGACTTGATTTAATGAGAATGCAAACAGGTGAGCCGCTTATCAAATTATCAAAATTAGTGGTGATTTTTGAAAAATATCACAATAGTGTTTAGGTAGTAAACTTTCTTTGTTGCAGATTGCTATCTTAGAAGCTGGTTTGATTAATTCATTCTTTAGTGCACATAACGCATAATTCACCCCATACACGCATATCTTACTTTCTTACCACCATTATCTGGAATTAAGATGTAGATAATATTTCCATAATATTTCCTTCGTCTACTCCTAATGGCAGAAACATCGTAATTACGATAATTTATGATTTTGATACCAAATGTCATTATTATTATTATTATTTCTGCAGACTAATTTCCGAAAATTTTCGGTCACATGCTGGGCTGGCCAGATAATCGTTCGCTGCAAATAAAAATGTTGTTAAACATTAATTTACTGCTCACATGCAATGACTACTTGCAATTACTTTGAAATCGAAATAATATGAGAAATGAAAAAATGGGCAATTACAATTTTTGACCATTTGTATTTGTCAAAAGAGAGAATCGTAGGATACAATTTCTAATCTTTTATTATAAACTCAAAAATTTCATATTTGTCCGTACGTTGTACAATGCAGCCGTCAGAGATACGTATGACGATAATTGACCATTGACCACATTTACAGAAGCCGACTCCTGCCTGCGATAATTCGCGACGTTAAACCGCAAACAATGAATTATTTTAATAATAATGTAAAGGCTACACACGGTCATCAGAAAATGAAAACGCAAAATAATGGAGTGTGACCCAAAAACACTTGCGTTGATTATCATGATTTTTTTTCTCAATTCCCATTTTATGATTTAGCACAGAAGTGAGCCTTTTGAGGAGTGGCCGCTTAGTCACATTTCTGATGGAAATTCACACTCACTCTCTTAAGTATTGTACACGTCACCTCATTTTAGCTTCCCTTCTCTATTGTTTAGAGTTGAAATATAGTTAGGTATTTAGTCAGTTTTCTTGTTTCATTTATTACGCGAACATTTATATTTATGATTGCAATTGTGTGTGGGTGGGAGGAAAACTTAACGTTTCCATTTGCATGACTATAAAAAGTGAAATATTAACACTGACACATCGTTTACAAATATTACGTTTTCGTTAGTAAAGTTAGGTCATCAGACGAATTATAAGAAGCCTTATTTGTTCACATTGCGATTGTAATTGAAATGGAGTAATGCAGTTTACAGACCTATGTTCCGGGAGAACGTTGAATAAAACTGCGAACGAAAATGTTCAATGAATCATTGTTCATCTTATCAGTTTCACAGACTGGGATGCACTCACACATGTCATGAGAAGATCTCCACTACAAGGAAATAATTTTTGTCAGAGAATCTCAAGTATGCAAGGTTATGGTAATCGCGAATTTATTTTACTAGCTTCTAGCACATGAGGGTAATTATGATGCATGGCCGTGATTATCATACTACTTAAGTTTAAAATGATATCACAGTCATTATTTATTCGACAACAATAATTAATAATAATGATAGGATAATAATAAGTCAGCCTAACCCAGATTAGGATCGGCCTTTGGATTCACTTGATGTTGATTTGATACACAATTAAGCTGGCCATAATAAGATAGGAAAGATACGTTTCATGTTCTTAAGCCATTTTCTTTTAATACATCTGATGGCCATCTTTAATCTGAATGGACTATTTCACTTAAGCACATAGATCAGCAACAGCAACTCTGGGTTTGATGGTTGATGGACATGTTATGTTCTTGTGGGTTTAATACACGAGTCAGTAGTTAAAAGGAGATTACACGACACCTTTAATGCAAAAATTTTTTCAGCTTGCAATTGTCTTATCGTGCTATTCCATCTTCATGTCAGTTAAGTTACCTATAAAATGTCGTTGGAAGACAAATGTGAGAGAAGTTAGCCATTTATTTGACCAACCAAACGAATAGACAATGGAATTGTTAATAACAAGTTAACCTTCTCGAATTTCTCATTCCTTGAATGATAAACCAAAGTTAAAATTGGTAATGAATGGCGCTTTTATAAAAATAAATTAAAAAATTAAAATACTTAAGTAAACGAAGCAAACAATTCTGTGAATTCCCCTTGAAATACATAAAGGTAATTATTTATAAATTTTAAGAGCTGTAAAATCAGAAAGATTCATCAGTAATTAAGAAAAAATAATCTTGTTGACTTTTAATCATTGTGCAATCTATCAACACGTTATATTGATTATGATTATGATTTCTGACACTGCCGTAATTGTGAGAGTTCCTTATGGGCGGACAGCTAAAAACATGTTCAAAAATTAATTATCACATATTTATTATTATTATTCATGCTCCTGCACAAATCATGCAAAATTCAGCAATTATACATCAAACTCAGTCAAGAAAATTACCCAACTTGCTTAAGCATAGTCATGATAATATGCAAAATTAACAGCGGTTGGCCCTGAATAAAACTCCACGTTTTTTAATAGTTTTGACAGACAGCGACTTGAGCAGAATACAATATACAAGACACTGTCTCAGGGTACTTTAGTTGACAGGTTTGGCACTGTTTATTTCAAGCATTTTGGTAAAATGGTGGATTCCTCAATCTGACATCAAAATGTGCTTCTTTTGACACCGAACAGGTCATGCATAGTAAAACTGAATGCCATGTGTCACGACACGATGTATGTGTGTACTGTAAATAGCTCTTCGGAATTTTAAAGCTGCTGAACAGGTAGCTAATTGTTTCTGTAATAATCTTTCTTTATGTTCGATCATCGATGTAATGTCATATTTTCGTGCATGCTTGATAATTATTGGTTACCGAAAACATTTTAACAAAGCTTGTTTATACAGAACTGAATAATTATAAATAACGTGCACAGTATGACTAGGCTTGGGTGGTTTTCTATACTCTGGTTTAGTCTGAGTACAACGGAGAGGGCACCAATCAAAATAAGGTGCCTACCTATGTGTAGATATTTCTGACAAAAACCATAGCCTACTCTATAAGAATCTTATAGAATCTTCTTATAGATTAGGCTATGCAAAAACTTTTAATGATAGTGGATAAAATTCCAGTAACTTTCATTCTCATTTTGATCTGACCAAAATACTTGGCTGATGACTTTTATTCTCTCTGATATTCTGCAATGTGTCATAAGGTGTTTCACGTGTAGTAATATTATTAAAAAATATCGGGTGGCCCATGGCCCAACACTAATGGATAGCAACCAATCCTTTTAAACAAGGGTTGCTACGTTGCTAGCCATTACTTTTGGGACACCTGATATTTTTATATTAAATGTGTAATTATTGTTAATGGCAACCTTTAAATCGATAGTATTTATGCATACAAAATATTGGATGAATATTTCAATTCACACATTTTAAATGCATTTTTTTACGAGAGCTGAGCTGAAATGAAGAGACTATTTTTATTCATTTATATAAAACAAATATTTTCTTGGATTTTCACCCCCCACCAATGACAATAGGTTTATGATAGGAGTTTATTACTATGTATGAAGATGTTAATTTAACTTTTGTGTATTCCCATAAATTATTCTACTCTTAACTCTTTTAGTAGCACTTCATGAAACTGATAACAAGAACAACATTTTGCCAAGGTTTTGCCTACTTCACTTTTCGTTGTCGGTCGGTCACTTGTATTGTCAATTGGTGAATTTTTTTCTCAAACCAAACGCAATAACATAATATCCTGTTTAATTTGATGCGATGTTGATGATGACTTAATATCACGTTTCTGGCAAAAGAAGAGGATGAGAGGATGTGCGAAAGACGTGAGGAAAGATGACGAAAGATTTGTGTGCAAAAATACATCGCATTTTGCCTTTTTACCTACCGAGGTTTGTACAGCTCACTCACGTGTCTTCTGATTGATCGTGATGGTAGTCTCATGTACTTCACACCATGGTCACACCTTTTTACCTCGGATTTTTTTATTGGCTCACATCAAATCGACATCAAAACCATAAAATCTAGTTTAAAAGTACATGCATCTTGTCGTGAAGAAGAAAAAAACGTTCTCTTAAATATCTTTGACATCGAATACATTTCAAAAACATGGAAAACGTGTTGTTCTACACACTTATCATTGAATGCGGTTTTTCGTGGATCAATTTATATGTCAAGTCAAAGTCAACCATTCTGAAATGTTGCAGTGTCGAAATGGAATAGTGTTTCATAAAAAACTCATTTGAGGTGGCAACAATGAAATGCAAGATGAGTAAAATAAATATTTATTCGTGCCAAGAAAAAATTGGAAATTCTTGATGCTTTTACTGGAAAATAATTGACGATGATGTGAGGTTATAAAGAACGAACGAGATGGGTCGTGTTCTTCTTGATTACAATACTGGAGCTGGGAAGTAGTAGTATGGAAATAACAAGAAAAAATTATCTGTCACTTCAGCCATTTGTTGAATATTATTGCTCTGCTATAGTATTATGGGTATATTACGTTTATAGCCCCCCCTAACCGATTTTCACCAAAATTGGTAGGATGATAGAATTCGACGAGACGAGTTGAATGATACTAATTTCATGTGGGGCTCGGCTCATTTAGAGACCCTACTGGGTCATTTATTGTGCTGGTTGAACATAGTAACGTTTATAGGCGCGCATCCATTTATTTATCGTGGATAAGACCAAAGACTCCCCCCTTTGCTATGGAAATCTACGATAACTGGATGCTGACTACTGTATAGTCAGCCTCCAGTTATCGTGGAATGGAAAATTAGAATATAATATAACGTTTTGGTA